>JAHWFP010112265.1:0-13556 GCA_023313725.1 Lithobius niger
ACTACTATAACAACATAATAAGGAGACTGCTTTACAGACAAAATAATGCTTCAGGAAACAATTGTTAACAATGCACGGGTGGCCACGAGTCCAGGGGCGCATTTTGATAGGCGTCTTGGTCACGGCTGTACATCTCGGGCTTCTACAGACTCGGGTTCGATCACGGTTAAGGGAGTGTATATGAGGCTGTTAGTTCACAAGTGGTGTAAGTTCACTTTTCGAAAAAACGGAGTTAGGCACATTTTTCGAATCGTAATATGCGTTTCTAATAGTTCATTAGTGGTGTATCTCCCAGTTTCAGTTTTTGGCCGGTAGGTCATCTTCTCGTGCACTAAACGAAAATGTTTCCAAGTTTGGAGCACAGAGTGGTGCAAGCCACTGAAGGAAATTAAATTTTTCTAAGTCCGATCGTCGAGATAGACGTTTGGTGTCAAAGGGAAAGTTTCTCAGAACTACTTACAGAGTCCAGAAAATTAATAAACAAATTTTCGATTTTTGCACTTTTTTGGCTAAGTCCAACAGGGTCATTTCTTTTTTTCTTTTAAGTGCCCACTTACTCTGTATAGGACCAAAGGTTACAGAGTTAGATGGATGGTGTCAAAGGGAAAGTTTGTAGAATCACTTGCACAGTCCAGAAATGTAATAAAAAAAATTAGTTTTTTTTACTGTGCTCAACATGCTGTTGTTGGGGTGGTGAGTAGACTGCTGCCACGTCCATGATTTTGAGATATTAAGTTTGCAGTCTTCAGTTTCATGTACTATACCTGACTGAAATGCCTCACCTATCACCATTAAATATTACGTAAGAGAGATTTTTTATAATGGGTTCGTTTGTTTAACCTTAATTATCTCAAAATGGACTTAAATGGACTTATACACCACTTGTGAACAAACTGCCTCATGTGTAAGGGGTTTTTCTCCGGTTGGTTCCCACCTGTTGCACGAGGGTTTCCTCCGGGTGTTCCGGTTTCCTCCCTCCTGCGAAAAAAAAACGACTGACACGACGGTGGTACCTACCACTTAACATCTTCCGCTGGCGCCTTCAAAAAAGCTCTAAACTGATTGGCCGACACCTTCTATTCTATTCTATTGTTAGGTGAAGCAGCCAACGCCATGTGGGTATCAAAAATCAAATTATTGCAAAATCGACTAATTAGACTGGCAGAACTAATTTCATGCTCAATGAATCTTTCGATTCAATAAAAGATTTGCAAAAATTACCCAAGGGGGAAATTGATAAAATGAAAGAGTAGGGAAGGGAGTCATGGGGGGGGAGCACAGGGCGACTCCACACACCCCCCCCCCTCCACGGTGGGGCAAAAATTGGCGAAGATCCAGTACAAAAATTTTAAAAAATTAAAAAGAAGGGAGGAGGTACTGCGGGGAGCAGAACGAAGCAGACGAAAATCAACGTTTGATAGCCATAAGTCAGACTGCCGTCGTTTTAGATCACTACGCGTAGCCAGAGTCAATAAGGCTTTGAATGACTTATTCAGTTCCGAAGAGCGGCCTTTGGAAGCCCAGTTGAAATGTATCAAAATATAAATCAACAACTGTTGGAGCTAGGATTAATAACTCACTCGCTATACTTACCGCGCAAGCACTGCGACCCAACATTTGGCCAGAATACTCCTAGTTTCTCAAATTCGCCACGAGAGCAACTGCCGACAACAGCGGAAGTGACGTCGAGCCACGTGACTAGCGCATCCAATAACGCGAGCAGTCGCCGTGAGCACACGTCGCCACCATCTTGGATTTCCCCGGACGTGGTTGGAGACAAGAGCTGCCACTATACTTGTGGCCAGATGCGACAGATGGCACACCAACGTTTTGATCGCGAGTACTCTGGTCGCTACCGTGGCTAGATTTCGGAGCGAGTGAATAGGGCTTGGTTGGAGCACGACCTCTGACGTGATACACGCTTTCCGCAGACGAGTTACAGCTTTTTTTTATGTGGAACAGATACATGGGAGCGAGCCTGTACGAAATGTACTAAAAAATGTGATTGAAGTAACTTAGTTTGGTGAAACATGGACATACACACGGGAGATCAAACCGTACCAATATTTCAAACTGTGCATTCGACGCCACTCACGGATTTCAGCCAGTCCTAAATAATGTAGCAAATTGGCTTCCCACCTAACGAAGGGGTGCAGAGGGATTGGCTATCTGGCAAGCTAGTCCTATATCTCCCATATTAATTTGCGTAGCACCGTTGCTTTCGCAAAGCGAAGTATTGGGAAGGACTTCCGATACAAATTCGGCCAAATGACTGCAGTATAACAAAATCTAATAGTCTAATATCATACCTTTTTGGGTTTGCTGCCTGGGGGTGTTATGGGAGTGGCATCAGCAGACATGTAAGAAGATAGTGTTGTAACTATTTTTAGTATTGTTGGCAGCGTCTGGTATTGTCGTGGTACGCATTCCTCGGTACTGACATCCGTAACACCAATATGTGACCACGGTACTGGCTGTGGTGTAACGAGGGCTAATTATAGCCTATATGGTGAGTAACAGCAAAGCCATCGATTAAAAAAATATTTTGCCACTTCTAATTCGCAAAAATGCAGAAATTTCAAAATTTTTATGACAAACTCTGCTAGTAGTGGTCAGAGTAGCCATTTTAAAAGGCACTATGCAGCAGTTTCGTAACTATTAGGATCCAGTGCCGGAACAAGAGGGGGGCGAAGGGGGCGAAGGGGCCTTTACCGAAAGGGTAAAAGGCGCCGAAAATGCGGCCTCCCTCTAAAAATAATTGGAAAAAAATTTAATAAAAACGCGCCTAAATTTTTTTTTTATTAAAGAAATTTTGACGAGCCTTAAGTCAGCCGAAGCAATTAATGCTTGTATGGCTGAACCGGCTCAATTTTGAACGTTACCAGATTTTTAGAGAAGAAGAAATATCTGGTAAAGGGAGGTGCCAGCCCGGGGATTTGATCTCGGTCGGGGCTGAAAGATTGTCCAGAATTAGCCAGAATACATCCCATAGCCACTGAACTCGCATGGTAGCCTCTCACGCTACCCTGGCCGGCAGTCCTGGCGGGGACTTTGCCAGGGTCCCCTTTCCAAGGGTTCGACCAGATCCGCAAACCTCCAGCAACCAGACTGAGTTCTCTCACCACTCAGCCACGATGACCACGAAATATAACTGGTCTTGAAAAATTAATTTGTGAGTTGCAACAGTAGTTCCCTCTGACTAGCAATAAAACTCATAAAAAGACTAAAATTGCAGGGCCCGAACAGGGCTTAATTTTAGCTTTTATTGCCTACCCGAAAATATACATTACCTGTTTTATAGGAGTTTCTCCCCTTTTGACCATTATTCCCAAGAAGTTCGAGAGTTGTCTTCCCTGCCGGACTCGTACGGTACGGCGCATGTGCGGGCTAGGGCCAGGTTATATAAGCTCCTGCGCAGCGTCCTGTCGGCATCATTTCTCCACCTTCCAGAACCTAGCTCATGGAGGGGAGGCTAGGGCGGGAATTAAGGTAATGTATATTTTCGGGTTGGCAATAAAAACTAAAATTAAGCAGTTTCGGGCCCTTCAATTTCAGTCTTTTTATAGCCGACAAAAAGATACATTACCTGTTTTATAGCAGACTTTGTAACTAGGAGGAGGGCTAGATTAAGTCTCCCACTGTACGAACCGGCGCCCCAAGGAAAATTGATTCCTGATGAAAACACATCTGTTCCCCCAACCAATTTCACCATGCCGGACTGGGTCGGAGGGATAGCTACACTCGAGGATGAGTGGCTAGAAGTTGAGATTGGGGAATGCGGAACGCTCAATATTATAGTGGTTGTATACCGCCTGCAGAGGTCTTAACATCAAAGGGGTACAAGGTAAGTAATCAGACTATATGCCGAAAACGGCTTACCTTGTGGGAAGAGAGATGACTTGAAGTCTTTCCGAGGAGGACAGGCATGGTGGCAGGAACGGGATTTTTGGATGCGGAAGAAAGGTGGATGGGACGGTAGCACTGGTCGTGATGGGCTCTGAACGTGGGCTAGGACTAGGAACGTCTAAGTACATTGTGTGTACAATTGCACACGTAGCTGTGATAATTTCGGTGTAGTTCTTCCATTGCTGGTTTTTTTTTTTTTTTGTCGTTCGTTTTTGAAGCACTAGGTTGAGAGTTGATGCGTGATTGGAGGTAGGAAAGAAGAATGTGAAGCGAGGAGCAATTTACACCGTCCTCTAGTGAAGGAGAGGACTGTCGAAGGGAACGCCTCGCTAGCTCAATGGTGAGTGTGAAGATAAAATGAACGTAAACTTGAGGACTGTTATGGCATCATTCGGAAACCATGGGCTACCCCTTTTCCTTTGGCATGGCACGGGGAGCAAGGCAGATCACCAGAAGCAGTTGGCGTATGGGGGTTTATCCCGTGGAAGACTGGTACGAATGAGGAGGCATTATCGAATTGCCACACGGAATAATTAGTGATGTGAGATAATAGTTGTGACTGGGTGGTTTCCCGTCAGAGTGAGACGGTGGAACGTAGGGTGGGAACGGAAGGGGACGTATCCTGGGCAACAAGTGTGGTGGTAATGTCTGCAGACCCAGGTGAAGTGAGTATCGTGGTTGCTGGCAGGTCAGTTGTGCTGTGAACAGGAGGCACTATTGTTATGGGCGTCAAGGCAGGAACGATTGAGGATTGCATGTCTTGTTGGATGGGAATGTCAGGAGAACCAGATTCAGGGATGGTGGGCAACATGGCAACAATGTGTAAGTCTGTGAGAGGTCATTCAGAACGCCGAGTGGTGGACGAAGGGTCGTGCAAGGGGAAGGCAAAGGTGATGGCGCAGCCGTGTGTAGTTCTCGGATAGATGGGGAAAGTTGCTGGGGTCCGGCGCCCGGGTGAAGGAATGGATGTTGATGAGGGCATGTTATGAGGACAGCGTGTTCGGGAACGAGCACAATAGTATGCACGCCACGGTGGGGACGATGGGATGGGAGAAAGCAATAAATGGTGCGACCGTAGCAGAGCATAGTTCACTCTCATGGAATAAAAACGAAGGAAACGAAGGGATCGAAGGGATGGAAGGTCAGGTAAAGCGGAACGTAAAGTCACACATTCTGTGGCAAACTTGTCGTCGAAGGAAAGGACAAAATCGATATTAAAATTGAGGTCTTCCATTTCCCTGGTGGAGAGGTGTATGCCTCTTGTTAATGCCTCGCATAACACAGATTCCGACGGAAACGGAACGATATCTGATGGGGGTTCTGTTTGGTGTGTTGCAGAGCCGGAACATGGAGGCGGAGCCGGTGATGGGGGATGCTTGGATAGTGCAGTCGTGCCCTCCGTGAAAGCAGGTGGAAAGGCTTTCTTTTTGGCTTTGTCTGGGATAGTAGACAGACCACGTCGCAGAGGTGGGGCAAGCGGAACGCGGGTTGTTTTAATCCGAACCAACTTCAAGGATGAAATGCTGGATTTAGCAGCACGTATGCCAGAAGTTCCGGCAACCGCTGGGACGGCGTCTGTGGACGGGAGCTTCGATTTTTTTGGAGAACGGGGTAGAGGAATGTGAACCGATGCTGGTCGCTTCAAAATTGACGGTTTTAGGACGGGCACAGTTGATGAAGAATGTTGCTTTGAAGCATCCAACTGGAGAGTGGAGGTGATGGCAGCACGTTGGCGACGTGCACGCTCGGCACGTTGGTGACGTGCACGCTTGGCACGTTGCCTGGAACAATGTTGATTTTTCTTGATGATGGCCCATGTGGAAGGAGAGATTGATAAACAAATGCGGCACTACTTTGTCTCACCATCACAGGATCGATGGACCTAGCAACACGGATGTGGATCCAAATGAGGTTTTGCGGTTGTTCCTGCAAACCAAGGACATTTGCATGGAGGTGGCAATGGTGCATTTGGTGATAAAATCGGCTGAGGAATGGAACGTTCTTCCGGAGCAAGGAGTTATCCTTCGGATGATGAGGAGTCGTCCATGGCGTCGACATGGTTGACTGAGAGTGATAGTTGACAGAGCGCGGGAAGTTTGAATGCAGAGGTAGCGTGAAGCCCCAGGTGGTAGCGCCCACTTGTGAGTGTGGACGGCAGGAGGCATGGGACGCAGGTACTGGCGTGAGTCGAGAAACTCAGGAGACTGGAGATAGCAGGCTGCGTGATGGAATGTGGAAGGTGGGACATGAGACCTTTCTGCTCAAGGTTGTAGTGGTTGGTCATTAGTGAAGTGTCTATAGTAGATGGTTCGTTGTTGTGTGTCTTCAATTTGAGGAATGATGGGACGGTGAATGAAGGGCTATGTAAATGGGATGCTGGAAGGAATGGGATGACTGACTTGTGGCTTGCAGAGTAGGAACAGAAGGATGTGTCCTTTAGAGTGTTGAGAGTCCAAGAGGAAGGTGGGTCATGGATTGTCTTTCCCGTGTCTGTTTAGTTTTTTTTAACAACAGGCCGTACTGCTGGTATTGGTGGCACTACAGAATAGAAGGCGGGGGGGGGGGGGGCGAGTCAGTGTAAGAGTTCCAGTATGTTCAAGACGAATCGGTTGCAGAACATAAGGTATGGGATGGAGACGGTAAAACTGTTAGTGGGGTGACGACGTCCGTGCAGGATGGATGAGGAAAACACACTGTTGGTGGGAAGGGCAAGGTCTGAGTCAATCACGAAGGAGTGATGCCCGGAATGGTGATGGGACGGGGACGGGAACGCAGAATTGGAGGAGAGCCAGGTGAGAAAGCCAAGAAGTCCGGGGATACAGAGCCAAGGACGGTGTATTGCATATCATAAGGGATGTCCTCCGTGCAGACTAGGTCGGTATAGATGGCTGCAGGAGATGAGGGACCAGGTTCCAAGTTGTGGGATGGAACGTCGGGATGGCAGTCACAGACGCAGAAGGAACGGCTGAAGGTCAGGAATGGGAATGGCTGTCATAGTGATGCAGGAGGGATGAAGGTTGGAGAAGAAGCTGCATGAGTTTCCAGAGGAACGGAGGTAACTGGCGACAGGAGAATAGGCATGGGGAACACAGAAGCTGAAGACTTGGGACTAGAGCGGAGCTGGGACTGCGGTTGATCTAAACTTCTAGAAAGCTTCCCTGTGACTTTCTGTTGGAAAGTGGGACAGCAGGGCAGGAAAACTGTGGATGGTGGTTGTCGTGGTTACCTGTAGATGAAGGAACGAGCGATGGGGATGCGGCCGGAACGTCAGGCTGTAGCTTGCGAAATGTAGGGTGGACGGGGGACCGATGGACCAAGCAGGTGTTGCTGAAAGCCAAAATGAGGAACGGTATGAATAGTCCCGTGTTCTAGAGCTGGAGTAGGCTGGGACGGCTGAGAGACTGTAGAATCTCAGTTGGGTGAGGTAACAATCCGAGAGTGTTGCGGAATGGTGAGGGATGCCAAGGCAGCGGTGAGTGGAAGTGAAGAGCCCAAATCGGGCAAGGAAGCATCATCCTTAACTGAGGAGATGGGGAGGTCTTGAAATGTCGATGAGGGACCGGCGGAAGACGGAATGGTTGAGCGTTGAAAAGGAACGCAAGGTCCGAAATGCAGTGTGGCCCTGAGAGTCAGTGAGCTCGGAAAGGAAGCCGAAGGCAGAGGAGGTCCAAGAAGAATGGTCGCCGAGCAAGGTAGACCTGGAACGGAAGAGGACGGGCCGTCCGTAACAGGAGAAGTGTTCATGGAAGGCGAGCCGCCGTCTGAAGGCTCCCGAGACAGGAACGGAGGTGTTCTCCATCCGCAGTACGGCGGTATGCAGAATGGAACGAGGAATGGGACTGCAGAACGTCGAACGGAGATGCTCAAGAGACGACCACGCTTGGCGATCGCCCTAGGAGAAATGATGCCGACAGGACGCTACGCAGGAGCTTATATAAGCTGGCCCTAGCCCGCGCATGTCCCGTACCGTACGAGCCCGGCAGGGAAAACAACTCTCAGACTTCTAGGGGAATAATTCTCAAAAGGGAGGAAGCTGCTATAAAACAGGTAATGCATATATTCGTCGTCTATAAAAACATGAATTTCGCAATAAATATTTAATTTCCGGTCCGGTATTTGGGACTTGTTCACAATAAAAATGTTAAAACACTAAAAAAGTGGGCGCTGCCACAAATTGTGGACTCCACACAGCCGCCATGTTGGAAAATCATCCAATATGGCTACTGTATGAAGTCTAAAATTTTTCCACAATTTCCACAATCTGTCCACAATTTGTGGTCTTTTTTAATACTTTAACATTTTAAAATTCCGGGCCGAAAATTAAATTTTTGTTGCCAAATCCATGTTCTGATGAGAGGTGTCATAGACTGGCAAGAAAGCTATCATAAACTAAGTTACAATTGTAATCCTTCAAATGTAGACAAATATTGTTGTCTCTCGTCTACCTTCCTCTCCCCTTCATGTCAGATTCGTGTGTTTTTAGTGTGTAGGCATTATCTCTTGGCACCGTCATGGGTTCCTTTTTGGGTAAATCTGTGAAGAGGCGTGTGGGAGGGGGAGGTTGCTATATAATAGCGATAGAGCGGGCGCTCCATGAGCTTCTGGCCCCGGGCGCTCAAACATCCTGCTCCGGTACTGTTAGGATCGTCACTTCTAGAGCAGAGCGAACCACACCGATTACGCAAGTCATCGTCCCGATTATCAACCAAACTCTCGGACAACGATAACACTAGAGAGAGTCTGGATTTCATGCGTTACTCATCTTTTAAATTAGCCTGGGGATTTGAGCTGTGAGCAAGAAACTGTTTCAAGACCGGATTGTGACGGCAAGATTTTTACTGGTAAAAGTGAAGAGGGCTAGGCATTCTGTCTGGCTCTTACTTTCTTTTGCCGTACCTTGGCTTATGGCTGAAGCCAACCATGGTAAAGCCAACCATGGACCGGACAGCACCAATCATGATTGATTGATTGATTGACTTTGTCTCTCTTTTGGTATTTGGTCACTCGAATATTCTCTCTTAGTCTTGTCCTGTCCTGGCAGTTTGAGGGAGGGGATTAGTCTGTGGAAGGCATGTGTTCTGGGCATGAATAGGTGTGACTGGCTGTGACCCATTGTCTTGTACCTGTCACTACCTCTGTAGCTTGGTCTTCACGTGTTGGAGACTGTACGCCATTTCCCAGATACCACCAATCGTGTCTGCCTATGTCTCACTGTGCATTGTCTCTGGCTTGTCCCTGTCTCTGGCTTTTGTCGCTTTCTATCTTTTTTTATTGTCTTCCCTTATCCCGTTCTGAAAGTTGCGTTGTGTTGTCATGTGCTGAATACTGGCTTGTCTCGTCATCTCCTGACAACTGTCGTGTGTTGTCCTGTCCTGAATAGTGTCTTGTCTTGTCCAGATAATGTACTGTACTGCCTTGAATATTTTCTTGTCTCGTCCTATCCTGAATATTGTCTTATCGTGTTCTGTCCTGGATACTACCATGTCTCATCCTATCTTGAATATTGAATTGTCAGGTCAGGTCCTGAATACTGTCGTGTTTTGTCCTGTCCTGAAATTGTCTTGTCTTCTCCTAAATATTGTTTTGTCTTGCCCTGAATATTTTCTTGTCTTCTCCTGTCCTGTCCTGGATATTGTCTTGTCCTGGATATTGTCTTGTCTTGTTCTGTGCTGGATAATGCCGTGTCTTGTCCTGCCATACTATTGTCATGTGTTGTCCTGAATACTGTTTTGTCATCTTCTCAATATTATTTTGTCTAGTCCAGTCCTGAATAATGTATTGTCCTGCCCTGAATATTTTCTTGTCTTGACCTGTCCTGGATATTATAATAATAAAATAATAAAATGTTTACCACATGCGTGGAAGGGTGACAGAAGGGGGTGGACCCACTAACACTGTTCCTTCAAAGCGTTAAAAAAAATCCCTTTTACTAGAGTAACTAAACCGGGCGCTTCAAAAACCTGTCAAGTTGTTCCTTGCGAATGAGTCGGCAAAACCCAGATAGGGTAGCAGAATTCACAGTCTCCTCGCTAAGACTGTTCCAGATAGGGACAACCCGGACTGAGAAAAAGTTCCGACGACAGTCCAAATGTGTAATGGGAAAAGCCAGCTTCCAATTATGTCCTCGGGTCCACATCGATCGGGGTGCAAGATCAAAAAACGGGAGGTCAACCTTAATAAGTCCTCTAAGGATCTTGTATACTAAAATTAGATCGAACCTCAACCTACGGAGTTCCAACAGCTCCAGGCCTGATTTTTTCAGGCGCTCGCCATAGTCCAAGTTCCTGAATCCTGGTAGGCTTTTTGTATACCTGCGCTGAGTTTTCTCGATGAGATCAATGTCTCCAACCAAGAAAGGGGACCAAACCGGGGTGGCGTATTCAAGGATAGGCCGCACGAAAACCTTGAATGCCCAGACCTTAGTTAGAACATCACCAGAAATAAAGCAGCGATGTACAATGGCCGATCTAGAATATGCAGAAGCACATATTTTCCTGCAATGGAGGGATGATTTTAGATTGCCAGAAAACCAAATACCAAGATCACACACTTCAGAGGATGAGAGAAGTGGTATCTGGTCAAGAAAATACCGATTACATTTATTTTTATTTCCAACATGGAAAATACAGCACTTCTGAGCTGAAAGTGGGAGTTGCCATATCTGGGACCATTCCGCAACATGGAGGATCTGGGATTCCAGGACAGGGGAGCAGGACGCGGAAAGCAACTCAGTTCCAATCTTCAAATCATCAGCGAATTTATACCCAAAACAATCGTCATTAGGAAACTGCAGGTCGTTGATGTAAATTAAAAAAAGTAGAGGTCCCAAGACAGACCCCTGAGGGACACCACAAGGCACCCGCACCCAGGAAGAAACTGAATTCTCAACAATCACCCTCTGAGTGCGGGTTGCCAAGAAAGCAGCAAGCCAAGATTTAAGGTCCCCAGTAATACCACAGCCATTCATCTTAAGGAGCAACTTACGATGTATGACCGATTCAAAGGCTTTTTTAAAATCAAAGTATACTGTGTCGCATGGGACCCCTTCGTCAAGGGCACTGGTCCATCTGTCAAGTACAGCGAGCAATTGGTGGGTAGAAGATCTGGATGGGAGGAAACCGAATTGGTCCTGAGTAATTACGTTGTTCATTTCGAAGAATGGAATCAAAATGTCTCTTAGCAAGGATTCCATAACCTTGCATGCAACACATGTTAGAGCTATAGGCCTATAGTTGAGAGGGTCAGAGGAAGAGCCTTTCTTAAAAACAGGAATATTGTCTTGTATGTACGGCCCTGGATACTCCCATGTCTTGTCCTATCCTGGATATTGTCTTGTCATGTACTGTCCTGCATATTTTCTTGTCCTGACCTGAATTCTGTCTTGCCTTGTCTCGTGTTTCCTCAAAAGTAGACGGAAAACAAAATTTTGAAATGTGGAATCCTGCCTCACCCTTCCATTTAAGTGCCTTTAGCTCTTATTCAATTTAGCTTATTATCGGATCGCTTCTAACTCTCATTAAGTAATCACCTTCATATGATGACGCTCTCCATACTGACTTGAATCGCCTCCGATTCCCAATCGGTTCTACCTGCCTCTGCAGGTATTTTCATCGCATGTGCATCGTTTCTTGTAGGCGGCGGTAATTGGCATCTTCCTAAGCAATGTTCTTTTTTAATCTCTTAACATCTGCGGTGTTGCGTGAACTCTCCCGACAAGAAAGGAGCCGTAAATATTAATATATTCATATGTCAGCGCACCAGCTGTAATTAGGCCTTTGAGTTGCGTGCATCGGCCATTGAGCTGTTCCTTTGTTTGCGGGGCTCTACTTCTTTTTCTTCTTTCTTTTCTTTTTTTTTTCCAGCCGGAAGCACGTTGGGTGCCACAATTTGATTAGCGTTTGCCACGTGTTCTTCGGCGCGCCTTATAAAGCTTCCGCCGAGTTAATTAAACCCCAGTTAGTGAGTGGCTCTAGGGCTACGCCATGACACCATTCAACCGACAATCATGGTCGTAAAGGCCACTGGCAAAATTGTGCAACTATGGAAACAGGTTGGGGAAACATGAAAGAGAAATATCAAGTGAGGTTAACAATGCCAGTACGTTGTATTCCGTAGTGGACTGAATGTGGAATTACGAGTGCCTGTTTGCAGGCCTGTATATCATTAAACTCAGCCAAGACAGTGCACAAAATTAAAACAACGAGGTTTCGGAAAAGGACACTTGCCGTCATAGGTTTCCAGAAATTTGCTAAAATTTCACGGTTAAAACCAAGAGAGTATGTCAACATACTCACTACAAACAGAATTTTAAGCAAAATTACCTAAAATCCTCACATATTTAGTAAAATAAAATAATCTTAGTACAGTAAAATGTTCATTTCCAAGAAAGGGAAAAGGGAACCAAAAGGGTCGAGCAAATACCACTAACATTTGCCCAACAATTAAAGACACAACAAATACACTTGAACAAATGACCCAATACACCGAGAAAGCCGAACATATTTTGCTGTTTTGACCCCCCAAAAGAACAAATAAAATTAAAATTTAAGAAGATATTTTTTAAGATTACACTCTTCCAACATTCGTCGGAAGGATGCCAACGAAACGGCAGAGACAACAGCAGCCGGGAGCGCATTGAACATTCCAACAATTCAAAACCCGGTGAGAGAAAAACTGGGGACGGCTAGCCTTATGGACAGTAAGCTTAAATGGGCGGCCCCTATTGCGTTCGGAATGGCGTAAATTGAAGAGATTTGAAAAATCACCCCAAACCTGCCCGTGCAAGATGCCATACGTTAAGCAGAGATCAGCTTTCAATCGCCCAAGCTCAAGAGAGTCAAGACCCAAACGGGTGAGATGGGCAGCATAATCCAAAGATTTTAAACCAGGGATGGCCATGTTTCCACTCATGTTTCCTTACGTCGCAGCTGATACTGTTATTTATTTGTAAAAGACAGAGCCAACTGAGATAAAGAAAGGAAAATTTCCGAAATTGTCCTTTAACCAAAATAAACTAAAGGTCACTGGTGCAAAATTCGTAATCCTGCCTCACCCTCTGGTTCTGCTTGGCGCCTTCCAGTAAGCTTCTAAACCTTACTTGGATTTGAAGGAAGGAAAGTAGTAAGGAGGAGGTGTCCCTCCTGGTTCTGTCTTAGGTCCTGCTCTTTTCTTGATGAAGGGTGTTCGTTTGGTGCCACGCCTCGGCACCCGCGCGTAAATTGAGGACGAGAGCAGGGAGACTTTCGCTGCCCTTAGAGAATAGATTACGGGCAGAAAGGCACGAATTTACGGCCGTCTTCCTCACTGTTTAGTCCGCTCGCAAGCGCCACCGTGGTACTGGGCGATGAATTTTTATGAGTAAGAATAAATCTTAGGGTGGTCTCATCTTTGGCGATGAATGCTGCAAAAGGCTAATAAAATTTCCGACAGCCATTTTTATTTACTACTACTGGCGCAAGAGATTGCTGGCGTTCTTCCACCGGGACATGCACCTGGTTAAAGATAATGTTTCCCATTTCATGATCGTCCCCTCTCCCCCCCTCCTTTCCCAACCCACCATCTCCTTCAAACCGTACCTTGTTAATTTTAGTGCATGCGTATTAATCTGAGTAACTTGTGCCACTGCATTGCTAAGATTGCCATAATAATTA
>JAHWFP010112266.1:0-14250 GCA_023313725.1 Lithobius niger
CCATCCGAAGAAGACGTAGAGCACTCAGACCGCAGAAAGCAAGTCAGTAACCGTTGCAACCCCAGTACTGCTTCAGTTATGACACCGAGGCGGTTGAGAGCGATTCGGCATGTCTGGACGGTCGAAACAGAACCCTCGACTCTCAGCAGGTTTTCTTGGCATGGGAGAATAACACATCCGTTTGTTTCAGACGCGCCAACCTGGTCTCCTCATTCTTTCGGCCGCCAACTTTTTTCCACGTTCTGAATCTCTCCATTTATCGTTCAATGTGGGTCTGAACCTTCATGGTCTTTTGGCATTGAGCTAAATTGGCATTCCTTCGGCCCACTTTTCAATGCTATGTATCTCTCACCGAGCCTTTTCTCTCTCCTCCAGTGTGGGTCTGAACCTTCATGGTTGAAGTTGACGTAGGTTTGTTAGCATGTGGCTAAACTTGGTGTTGAGAAGTAATTTTCCTCCATCTTCGTTCGTGAGCACAAGTCATTTGGACTACTTAGGGCTCCGGATCACAAGAAAATCGGTCGTTAGAGTAAGGTTTCGACCTGACCTGGGCCGTTATTTAAACTTAAGACCGTGAGGGGGCGATCTCTATCAGCACTGGAAAGGCAGAAGGTGTCAGGATCTGCCCACCGGACAAATGTGAAAATAAGCCGACGGCGCGAATAAGAAGCATGGCCCCGTTCAAGCTAATCAAAGCTCAGCAGTATTTGCAGTTGCCGAAGGCTACATCACACAAAGACTGGCAAAGCAAACCATTACCCATTCTAGTTCTTTCCCGTTCTCTCTGGGCTTTCTCTTTCCTCTCTTTACCGCCCTTGCCTGCCCATCCATGGCCCGAAGACCACCACTACTCACTTTGTTTATGCCCTCGGCACCGAGGAGCGGCATAACGTGCAAGCATTCACGCCTTTGGTTGCCAGCCTACCTTCCGGCCGTGATAGGCTCTCGTCTCCAGACCATTTGCGTGATAGCGGGCACGTCCACAAGCCATTTGATGCAGTTGACGCACCTGTTCCATGCCCTCAGCTACGACACCAAAGGGCGTATTGTTGCGAACAAGTCTTCAATACCTTCAGCATCGAGGAGCGGCATTGCGTGCAAGCATTCACGTCTTTGGTTGCCTGCCTACCTTTGGGCCGTGATTGGCTCTCGTCTGCAGACCATTTGCGGCATGGCCTTCAGTTAAAATGCGACCTAACACCTTATTTTCCCATCATCTGCCTAAGATCTGTCACTCCTTCGGCTGAAAAGCAAGCATTCAACCTCGAAAGCCACATCCACCTCATGTCTGGCTCGAGCATGGATCTTTTCCCACGTGACAGCACTCTGTCGACATGCCTTCGGCTAAAGTGCGACTTGGCGTCTTCTTTTCCCATCATCTGCCTAAGATCTGGCACTCCTCCAGCCAAAGATGCACACATTCTTCCAAAAGCCCTTTTGTACCACATGTCTACTTCAAAAACCCAAGGTCCATTATGTATTTGGCATACCCTGGTTTTGTCGGTCTCGCCAAACTCTTCTCCTCACTTATGATTTGGACCTCTACATCAACGTAGAAGAAGGGTATTCCTACTAACGAAAACGAGAATCAATAACCCGTGCCAAAGTGTGGTTTGACGGCATGAAACAGCTAAAGCCCTGAACAAATCGTGCTTTGATCGGTTGGAAAACCATGTTCGGCCATGCTACGTTCCTGGGTGCATCTAGCGTTGTCACCAGCCAGAGGAACAGTTTGTTTGTACTTAGCCAAAATTCTCGGCCTTCTGACCCACTTGTTCAATCAGCCCAAGTTTCCAATGAACTCACTACTTCTTGGTTTTGGACTTTTGGCATTTTGTTGTGGATAAGTCTTCAGTACCTTCGGCACCAAAAAGCAGCATTGCGTGCAAGCATTCACGCCTTTGGCTACCAACATAGCACCAAGTGTGGTCTGCTGTTGTCTGCAGACCATTTGCGGCACAGCCTCCAGTTAAAATGCGACCTGGCGCCTTCTCCTATCATCTGTCCAAAGTCTGGCCCTCCTTCGGCTAAAAAGGGAACATTCAGCCTCAAAATCCACAGCCGCCTCATGCCTTGGCCGAGCGTGGAGCCTTTCCCACGTGGCGGCACTCTAGGTGCATGCCTTCGGTTAAAATGCGACATGACGTCTTCTTTTCCCATCATCTACCCAAGATCTGGCACTCCTTTGGCTGAAAAGCAAGCATTCAACCTTGAAAGCCACAGCCGCCTCGTGCCTGGCCCGAGCGTGGAGCCTTTCCCACATGGCGGCACTGTAGGTACATGCCTTCGGCTGAAATGCGACCTGCAGGTGCCTTCTTTTCCCATCACCTGCCAAAGATCTGGCACTCCGTTGGCTAAAATGCGACCTGGCGCTTTCTTTTCCCATCATCTGCCGAAGATCTAGCACTCCTCCGGCCAAACGTGCACACATTCCGCCAAAAGCCCTTTCTTACCACATGGCTACTTCAAAAACCCAAGGTCCGACATGTATTTGGCGTGCCGTGGCTTTCTCGGTCTCGCCAACCTGCTCTCTACACCAAATGATTTGGACCCCTAGATCAGCGTTGCTAACGCAGAAGTAGGGTATTCCTACTAACGAAAACGAGATTCTCTAACCTGTGCCAAAGTGCGGTTTCACGGCATGAAGTAGCCAAAGTCCTGAACAAATCCTGCGTTGATCGGTTGCAAAACCATGTTCAGCCGCACGAGGTTGCTCAGTGAACCTAGCATTGCTAAAGCAGGCGAATGAACCAACAGGCAAGGTAGGCCAAGGCATGCCGAAGGCATCCACAGACTCCCGGGGAGACACAGGACAGAGCCGCACTTTGATCGCCCAGCCAACCACTACAGCTAGTACAGCCATAGGTACAGCGAAACTACTGTCCCTCTATATGCTTCGGACAGTGCACCTAGCGTTGATAACGCAGGTTAAATCGCAAACCAGAAGTGCTATAGAGGTCTGAATTTTGGAGGGTAGGTAGGTCTTTTCATGGCCGATCTAACAAGCCTAACTCCGTCAAAATCGGACAAATACTCCGGAGTTATTAAAAAAAACGAAAAAGCCACGAGTGGCCCCCTAGATGGTTGACTTCTCCCGCGTACACACAACATCAGCGTTGCTAATGCAGGAAAAATGAAAAGTGGTCGGATCACGTCCAAAATCGGCATGTGCCCGGGGAACGATGCTAAATGGACGGCCCCAGGAGATGGGTGCCCTGGCACCAACCATGTCTCGCTGGTGACTCTAAACGAACTTTTCGTAGCATTACGGAAGATACGGAAAATAGTTCAAACGGTCAGGGCTCAAAAACTGGCCATCTATACATCATGAAACTCGGTGTCAGGGTGACATAAAGTCCGTGAGACCTCTGTGAGCCGAGCTATTCGGAAAAAATCCTGCGACGCCACTTGGAAATAGCATTATGACAGTTAGGGCCACGCGGTCAAATGGTCGAGGCTCAAAAACTGGATGCGTAAACTTTATGAAACTCGGTGTGAGGGTAGCCCTCAACCGTACGCGCGTTTCAAGCCTATCCCCGTGTCCATGACACCCATGTGAGTGGCGCTATTCGAAAAGAAACCCTGCAACCACCTCAAAAAGCCACGAGCGACCCCCAGATGCTGACTTCTCCCGCGTACACTCGAAACCAGGAAAAATGAATATAGTGCTAACGCAGGAACAATGAAAAGTGCTCAGCTCATGGCCAAAATCGGCATGCGCTTGGGGGACGATGCTAGATGGACGGCCCCAGACGATGGGTGCCCTGGCACCAACCCTGTCACCACAAGACCCTCGTCCCCTCGCACATTTTAAGCCCAACCACAAGACCTCTGAGCCGAGCTATTCGAAAAAATACCTGCGGCACCACTTCAAAAAAATGGTCAAACAATGGCCCACAGCAGGTCAAAAAATAGCTAAGTCCCACAGGTATGCTGTTTCTCCGTAACCACTCGTGTTTTAGGTCTGAAACTTGGTAGCCAGGAGTATTTCGTCCTCCTAAAGTGATATGATTTGAAGATCTCTCCAGCAAACTCTCTCCAAATCAAAACTTCTCTTTTATTTCAATTGACAGGGAGATTTTCAAAGACAGAACTTTGCTTGCGAGAGATCAGATTCACCTTACCAAGCGTCGAAAGATAATACTTCAACTCGAACTCTTAAATGTGCACACGAATCAGGAAAACTCCTAATTCTAAATGGGGGCATACCCATGGACATGTCTGGTGCAAGTGTTTCTTCTGAATGTTACGCCAGGGACTTGGCATGTATTTTAATTAATGCTCGTAGAGTTATTCGAAACATTGGCTGCTTTTTGGAACTTAACAGGCAGGGGTGAATTCGATTTCATTTTCGTGGTGGAATCATGGCTGCACCGGGACTTCACTGATGTTATGGTAACTGATTTAATCTTGTATTCAGTGTTTGGACATGGTCGGGGTAGTACGGGTGGAGGACTGCTCATCCTGCATCGACCAAACTACCCAGTGGATTTGGGAGATGTTTCCATGTTTGCTGAGGAAATGGTTATTTCGTTGCCGGAATCTAAGACTACCTTCATTTTGTGCTACCTCCCTGATAGCAGACACCATGCTGCAATTTTAAAATGTTTGCAATTTTATCTCAAGATCAATGCACAAGGGTCATTCACATGTTGTTCTTGGAGATTTCAATCTCTCCACTGCTGACTGGAAAAGAAACAAGCGCCGTTGATGGACACCATCGCTTATATCTGGAGGAATTTGCACTACTTGGTCTGACACAACTTGTGGAGGACCCAACCAGAGGTGAAAATATACTCGATCTCATCTTCACACATGAGGATATAAGCTTCGGACTAATGTTACTGGTGATTTCAAAGCTAGTCCAAGTTGGGGACTTACTAGTACAGTACTAGCTAGACCCCGACCTTTGGCCTAAAGTAGTACTGGGTAATCTTGGCGATTTCCATGTTGAGGTCTAGCAAGTACAGTACTCTGATTGGTTAATACCCTTCCTGTGACGTCATATCACCTGTAAACAGTATCAACGCGTCTGGCTTCTCCAAGATACATCGAGATTCGTGTATCAAATTGTTTTCAAGCAAATTTTGGTGATTTTTCTTATTCGGGTTTTCAGGATAGCAGGTGTCGTAAAAACTTAATTGTAACTGAATCATTTTTTTTTATATTTTCTTTCCAAATTTATCAGATTTCAGTTTAAAATTACATAAACAAGCCGTAGCTAGCCACTGATGATTGGCGTTGGGGTAAGAATACATTTTGGACGTGTAGGCTATGTAATGAATGCCAGTGAACTACTGTGTGCCAGCATGGCAGTAGGGGAGATATTTTTTCCAAATAGACTGCCAAGAGCTGAAAAATAGTGAAATCACTTGCTCAGTTTTATCCCAAACGACCTAGACGGTATTACTGCAAAAAACTTGCACATTTTAAAGCAACAACATGCTCCAGTTTTTCAAAAATGAAGAAAGATGGAAAAAACGGCGAAACCTTTCCATCACCTTTGTCCAAAACAATTTGGGGTACTATTGGAGAAAAGCTTTTAAATATAATATAAATCGACATGCTCCATTTTAATTTTTTTCTCACTTGATGCAGGGATGTTAGATAATTTCTCCCCTCATTTAGTGCCTTTGGATCGCTTTTGTCCTTTAATTTGAGATCTTATGGACTCTTATTGTCAAATTGTATATCTTCGAATTTTTTTGGAATTTTTAACAAGTTTGTTGTATAAAAAATGGAATTTTTCTGCATTAATACAAAAGGATCTTCAAATCGTAGTAGCGATAGGTTAACAGAAAAAGGACTACAGCAAATCAAACAGCCAACTCAATTTTCCAATTAAATTTTTTAATTTTGCCAGCTATACCCAATTTTTATGAAGTACGGATTTAGTTCAAGTTCTGTTTTAACTAAAACAATGGCAGAATGGGCTAGCAGATGAACTAGTCAATTAAATTTCTGAGATTTCACGATTTCAGATGGCGAAAACTTGGCAGAAATCGTTACTAAGTTTTGTTTTATGTAGTTTTGTTAACGTTTCTGCCTTAATTAAGAAAATTTTTAAATCCTGGCTATGATGTTGTGTTTTGGAATATTAATATATCAGTAACTTTTCTTCCCCTCCCCGAAATACCAGTTAGGAGTTACTCCTTACTGAATCGCCTCTTCTGGGCACTGTCTAACAGAGAAAAGCTATACGAAGTAAAATAACCAACTCAATTTTTAGTTTTGCCAACTGTGTATGATTTTCGCGAAGTTAATTCTTTTCAAGACTTTAACTTGGCTGAGACACAGTTTAAAGCATATTTTATTTTTAGTTTCTACTTTATCTATGATATTTTAAGCCATGGTGGTGATGGGCTAACAGGCAAACAAAACGGCTCGTTTTCCCGCTGGGCACGGTTTAAGCTCCGAGTTCGCATACTAGTCTGGTAGTAGTTAGACGCAAAAATGATTATTCTGTCTGTTGCTATATGCAAAAATATGGCCGATATATGATTTTTCAGCCATCTTGATATTTTAATTTGCCCAAGGGTGACAAAGTGGCACCCTGCAACCTCAACTGGAAATCCCCACCGTAAGTCTCTGTGTAACAAAACGGTCCCCGGCAGGCTTGAACTGGCCACTCTTAAATCATCACTCACTGAAGCGAAATGGGACAATTTGATTTTTGGAACACATAAGGAAATTGACCAAGCGTGGGGTTGTTTCCTCGGTATCGTGACTGGGCATATAAATTTTAGTAGAGAAACTACGAGTCAAAAATCCACCATCAAACACGACCATCTCCCATACCATGTCATTAAAATCGCGAAAATATCGCGAAAACCATACTCCTTTAAATCTGGTTGCATACAACAGCCAGCATAAATTGTATACTGTTTCTGTAGAAACCTGGCATCGACAATGTGAGGAAAAAGCAATACTTGCAGGAAATCTTGCTGCACTTTAGGTTTTATCATTAAAAGACTAAAACATCTCGTGCCCTGCCACCTTTCAGGTTCGAGAATTCCTACCTAACTGACAACCTTACTAAAAAGAGACTTAGTTCTATCTTTGCATCGAACAGTATTGTAGATGATGGAAATGAATGCTTCCCTATACAACAGGTCCAGGGAAATTTTGAGTCCTGTAACGAGGTAGTTTTTACTGAGTCAAACGTTCTTCGAGCTATAAACGGGCTGAAACCAAGTTTTTCATATTGGTCTGATGGATTGTCGGCCTTTCTTCTCAAACAGATTGGACAGGAAATTTGTAATCCCCTTTCAAAATTGTTTACCTTATCTTTTAACAGGGAAAGCTTCCTGATATCTGGAGCAAAGCATACATAGTTCCGGTGTTTAAGAAGGTTTCCCCTCCGACCCCTCAAACTACAGACCCATTGCCTTGACTTTTGTAATATGCAAAATTATGGAGTCTATCGTCCGAGACAAAATTCTGCGACACACTGAAAACAATTCCATTATTAGCAAGAATCAATTTGGCTTCCTACCCGCTAGGTCTGCAGTGCATCAGCTGCTGTCTGTTCTGGATCGTTGGACATCTGCTGTGGACATCGGGGTTGATTGCGATACAGCTTATTGCAATTTTAAAAAGGCTTTTGAGTACGTCATACATCGGAAACTCCTTCTTAAGGTGAGGGGTTGTGGTGTTTGTGGAATCCTCTGGGTTTGGCTCTCTGCTTTTCTACAAAATCGGTCACAAAGGGTGATTATTGAAAAAACTCTCTCATCAAGCCAAATGGTAACATGTGGGGTCCCCCAGGGGTCAGGGCTCGGCCCGCTCCTTTTCGTTATCTATTTAAATGAAACGGTGATACTTTTGACTTCAAATTCGCTGATGACCTTAAGATTGGCACGGAGAACATTCATTCTGGTTGTTCTCTGGATCTTTGTGAAGAGATACTATAGAAGTGTGGAGAAATGGTCTGAGGTTTGCCAGCAACCGCTTTCAGTACATAAATGTCAGTTTTTCCATGTGGGTAGTGGAAGCTCATGCCAAAATTACACACTCAAAAACGAAATCTTACCTTCTGCAAATGAAGTGAGAGACCTGGGAATTTTGTTTTCTACAAACCTTAAATCTTCTCTACACTGTCAAAAGATTAGAGCGTTGGATTTTAGACGAATGGCAGTTGTCAATGGCAGTAGTCAGTAAATGCTTTATATCTAGCAACCTAAAAACTTGGGTCGGGCATTTACGGTTTTCGTGCGCCCATTGTTGGGATATGCAACACCAGTTTAGTCCCCTTACCTTGCAAAATACATTGATCTGATTGAGTCGGTCCAGCCCTGGTTCACAAAGGGTTTGCCGGGTCTTCACGGTTTAAACCATATCAAGCACCTTTCGAGAATGGGCCTGGAATTGCTTGAACTGCGTAGGATCAAATTTGATCATCTTCTTACATTCAAGATTCTGAGAGGGCAAATCTCGGTTGATTTACCATTCTTCGACACGCTGCCAAACACCATTACACAAGGGAACATCCCTGTAAACTGGCGGTCCAGGGTTGTCATCTTGACTGCCGAAAAAATTACTTTTCTATTTCTATTTGGAATTCCCTCAGCACTGAAACGGTTTGAATGAACACGCAATCTGGGTTCCACAGGATGTTGAATGGGCAGTCCCTTCAAGCCTTCCTTAAGAGACCAAATTAGCTTGCCATCATATTGGGGCTGTGAGTTGTAACCTCTTCGATCAGGGTCCAGTGTTAGCAGTTCAACCCCGTCCTGGAAACCTCCAACTGAACCGTTATAAATACGCGTAATAGTAATAAGATCGCGGGGAAATTTGGAAATTTTGGATAATATTTCACTATAGAAATTTATGGGCAATGGCATTTTGGTGGATGCTTTAACCTTTTTGATTTTAGCCTGTGATTTAAAAGTATTTTGTGGGTAGAAATCAGCGTTTCACAGGGCTAAAAGAGTTTTAGTAAATGGTGATTTAGATTTTCCTTTATAGGAGATTAGTGATTTGTGGCAGTGTTTAGAGTTTTGTCACATAATTGATATATACCCGTTGCTTATATTATTCACATTTTTTTGGGTCTATATATGTCTAGTATATCGCATTTAAAGAATTGTTTTTTTTTAGTTGTGATTATAGGAGTTGTGGGAAAAAGTAATTAGACAAATTGAGTTCAAAATCAGGTTGATTACTTGTGTTAAAAATCCCTACAGCTAGACGTAACCGTGCTCGAGGAGCGAGCCAGAGCTCTTCCAATGGTAGGCGCATAGTGAAACCTTTAAATATTCTTTTTTTTTTTTTCAATTTTAGTGATATTTTGGGTAGCACGCCGAATCGACAGCTTTCACGCATACTTCCTAGTACGACCGATTCTGAACGAGACGACACTACTCAAGTTGGGGATGAAGGCTTTATTCTAAATTCACAACCTCCTAGACGCACTCAATCTCGCTCACCTGTTCGTTACAATCGTAATAGAAATCAATCTACAGGTGGCATAGGTCTAGATTATAACTTAACAATCATGTACCATTGGGTACAAATTCAAATCAAACTAATACACAACCGAGTAACAGTGTCAATGAACACCAAGTGCAAAGAATTTTGGATCAAACTTTAGCTGCTTGCTTACAAGCAAATAATAATAATAACGCACAACAGACATATAATAATCAGCTTGAATTATTGCAGAAAATAGCAGACTCTTTTCAAGCAGTACAGCATAGTAATAGTAGTGATAAATGATGGCTTTGGGAGGAAATTCGAGCAGCGAAAAAAGCAACTACATTCCCGTTTGTGGGGTTGAAATTTTGAATGTATTCACTTTTGCATTAATGGTGGAGAACTTACACACTCTAGAATCATCGTTATAAATTTGGAATTGATTTCTGTTGCATGTAGTAAATGCACCAGGAACGTGGCTAAATATTTAAATTGGCTAGTTCTGAAAATTGGATGGATTTTAATAAATTTTAATCGATCGTTTTGGGTGTGGAGGCGAAACTATAATAGTACAGTTATCGTGCAGTTGAATTAAAAGATAGGTAATCAATAGAGGATTTTTCCGATAGGCTTGAGGGAATGGCATCAGCACTTTGGAGGCTAAAGCCTGAAGACAGTGCGGACGAACGATGCCACAAATTAGCATCTAAAGATGAAGGTTTACGTTCTGGTTTTCGTCACGCTATGCCACCCGAAATTGAAGTACATTTAACTACTCAACATCCTACTTCATTCAGGGTAATGTATAATAAGCCTATTTCAAGTGTGCCGTTTTGGCCAGCTATGCAGGGAAAAGAAGTAAGAGTATCTAAACTAAGCAGGACGAAGATAGTAAACAAAGTTCGGGTAGCGAAGTTAATAATCTGGCTTTTGGTTCTATGGTAGATAATATGAATTCATTGGAAAAAGGGCTAAATAATTTAAGAAGTTTTAAAGCCACACCTATTAAGGCTAAATTACCTTCTAAATTACCTTCTAGCCACCAAATTTTAAAATGGTTTATGTAGAAAAGGACTTAATAACGGTTGATAAACAAATCCTTCCAACTCCCCAGAAAAATTGGTGTGATTCTCGTTTGTAGGTGATGTCATTTGAAGTTGTCATTTTTATAGGCCCTCGTCGTGATTTACGCCTGTTTTTTTTAATAACAATACTGATACACTCAACAATATTTATTGGGTTCTGCTGTTAACTCAACATTTGTACAGTTTTTATACTTTTATTATTCTAATTAAACTAACAAATAAATAAATACTCTGTATATACACTGAATAATTTACACTAAATTTACACTGCAGTGTCAGTTTACAGTTGAAACTGATTAAAAACGCAACATGTAAATTTCAGTTCGATATACAACCTGCAAACATCGGAATTTACAATAATTTCAGTTAAAATGCTACCAACTGTAAATGTAAATTGGAGAAAAGGTTTTCGTTAACCAAAAAATACTGGAGAAAACAATTAAAATATACTGGGAAAAAACACAATACAAAACGATCGTTACACTTCCACAAGAAAGATGTCTACAGTTAGGAAAAACAGCTATTTTATCAGAGTAAATAAAGGATTTCAGATCCCATTCGTTTTTCCTTATCTATTCTAGTAACTTACAGCCCGTCTTGGGTTTATATCGTTTGAAACAGGGTGAGAAAACAAAGTTTTCAGTTTCAGTTTGTTGTCTTCTGTTGAAAAAACACGGAAAGCCATAGTGGCTGAATTAATGATAAATTAATTGATAAAATAATTACAGATAGGTTTCCGTCTGTATTAACTTATCTACTGCTGTTGATGCTCTCTAGTGTACGATAATGTAATTTCAATCATACAATTATCGTGGTTGTTTTGCTATTGTGGTATTTCAACGTTCTTGAATTTGATGAATTACACAACATCATTAGACCTATTTTAACTACCCTAATGCATGAACATAAGTTTTACAAATTATAGGCCTGTATATATACAACTGTTATCTGAATCAACACAAAGCATTTTCGTAAACGTACGGTGTAATGACATGCCAGTTTTGTTTAACGAATTAGTTTGGTATATATTAGAAATACAGCAAGCCTAGTTATGTCAATAAAATATCGATGAAAAGAGCTAAGTGTTCTCATTTTAGTAACGTCTACAGACTTAGTTCAATAATGAATTCCAGAGTGCCTGATAATTGATTTTATGATAATCGTGCACGTTAAACATGACGATAACAATATCGAAGGTATACAGTCATCTCACGATAACACCGGAGTAGTACAATGCCGCTGTTATGCTAAGAATAGGTTCTTGATTCTGAAGTAGGTCTAATTAAAGAACTAGCTCTTAATAAAACGTGCATCGGTCATCGTCTTCGAAATGGTCACTCTTTCTCGCTAAGACCACATGGATAGCGAAACTCTTGACCATGTTCATGAATCCACTTGTTAGATACTGAAAAAAAAAACAGGAAAAAAGTTATTATTAAGACTAAAAAGAAAATTATTTTAAGAATGAAAAAAGAAAAAAATTATTGGAGATGGCTCACATATACAATGGAGAGGATATACTTGTGTGCACATGTTTGATTTTGGGTAAAAGTAGAGTATACCTCCCCAAATAGGAAGAAATTAAAGAAAGTGTGGAAAATTAGACGAAAACTTCGTTTTTTGGTCTTAATTTTTGGGAACTATACGGACCGATGCAACCTATTCTAAAATAATCATAATAACAACCAAAGGAAGCCCGTGCAACGCACGGCTGGTCTTAGGTGCACCGTTTCCAACATTGGTGCAGTTTGGTTGCTCAGGTGTATATCGATGTTTCACCGAATTAAGTTTCTTCAATCCAATTTTGCACACACTGGGTGAGAAACGCTTTCACCGACTTAAGTTTCTTTAATCAAATTTTTCCGCTCACTGGCTAACAAATGCTGATTTTTGTTCACTTCGCTCACTCAATCAGCGCATACCGTGACTCAAATCACTGGATGCACCATTTTGAAAATTGGTACGCTCAAGCATCGTTGGATGAAAAAAATGTTCGCTTGCGAATAGTGTTATAATGCTTGATGAAGTCCGTGACACTAGTACTGTCTGGTTGCTCATGTGCTTGAACCAATTAAGTTTCGTTAATCAAATTTTTCCTTGCTCACTTGATCAGCAACCCCGGTCATGATGCAGCCCCGACTCCTTTTCCGGACTTGGTGTCCAGGCACTGACATTTAAATACACAAGACGTGAATATGGGTTGTTTTACGAACCACTTGTGATGCACCCAATTGACAGGTTAAAACTCACTACAAATTTAATGTTAATGCAAAATTTTAAAATGACATAATGCCTGTAGGTCCTTAAAGATGACTAACTAGAAGATCTATTTAATTATGTTGATATTTCGTGAAGGGTTTTTGTATATTTGGTTAAAAAGAGCAGTGTTCCAATCGCTTCAAATATGGACGTAAGTCCAAATTGCTCGAAGAACTTTTCAAAAGAAGCAACTGAGTAAAAAGACCCAACTTCCTCACTTAGAAAATTCTAAGCCGGAACAACTCGATGGGAGAATAATACTTCTGACAGTCAAGTCTACACATTGGGAGAAACAATTTGGGGTTGTGACCACGGTTCTATTATGTGTTTGTCTATCAAAGAGTGATATGTGTAGAATCTTGTATGTAAGTCGCAAATCTGCTTTTAGACATCGAAGCTCTAATGTATCAAGGTGAAGTATTTAGACGTTCAGAATATGAAAAATCTTAGTCCTGGGATTGTTTTTGAAAAAAAAAAGTCTCTGTATGGACTCAACATGATCAATGTCATTTAGGAGGTGCGGGGACCAGAATTCGCTCGCACACTCCGGGATGGGGCTCAGGACGGGGATGGGGCCCAGTAAAATCTGCCTATTTCCCGATGTGAACCAGCTCCAAAAATATAGATGAACTCGCTCAATTTCGACCCTTAATAGGCAATCAGCAGGTGTTTCAAGTGAAAGGACTACACCAGGGATTCAAACTGGCAAACTTATGATTACCGCATGGCGTCAGGATAATGTCCAGAATAACGGGACAAGAATAGGTCCCATAGTTCTGCGATAGTCGCCTGTACTACCCTGGCTAGCAAAGAATGGCAGGGACTTATAAAAAGTGGATAACAATGGCATCATAAAATGGCATTTCAATTGTGTGCCTGTCTATTCTCCCCATTCCTCTATCCTCCCAAAAATAACCCTTTGTTGTTTTTACCCCCCTCCTTCTTCCTCTTTTAAGGGGAAGGGAAAACAGACCGTCAGACCACATAGGACCACAAAAAGGAGAGGGGGTAAATGGGGAGAATGAAATGGGGGTAGGGGACGCCGACAGAATATTATATCATGATGGCATTATTACCCATTTATATTCAGTCCCTACGAGACTAAAACCATTAAAACTGTAATGGTTTGTTTAAAATGTAAACATTGGCCACGTATATTTTGAAGGTTCACTTAAGTGATTAAAATGCCTTACCCCATTTTGTTCCAAAAAGGACAGGACATGCAGCATGTTTTGTGTTAAAGTCTACTTCACCATTTTTGTGTAAGTTGTACCAAAATGCAGCAGAACCCTGAAAATACAAAAATGCAAATATTAAGTTTTTGCAGGAGTATACAAAGATAAAACTCCATGGGAAAGAGGAATAACAAACTCTGATTCATTGTAGGCCTACCCTAACAAACAGTTGTGCTAGGTCTAGAGACTTGTTCTTGGTCTGTTCTTAAAGGTTGTTCTGTATTTCTAAATATTGTTGTTTTATTGGATGTCGAATA
>JAHWFP010112266.1:24369-44328 GCA_023313725.1 Lithobius niger
TCGAGTATGCAACCCCAGTGTGGTCCCCTTTCCTCTTGAAGGATATAGACTTAATTGAGTCGGTTCAGCGCCGGTTTACAAAAGGATTACCGGGCCTACGTGATATCAAATATGCAGACCGCCTTAATATGACGGGATTAGAATTACTTGAACTTCGAAGAATTAAGTTCGATCTCGTCCTAACGTACAGGATTTTGCGTGGTCTTATCTCTGTGGACCTTCCCTTTTTTGATAGGGCACCAGTGCAATACACCAGGGGACATCCTTGGAAACTGTGTGTGCAGAGTTCACGTCTTGATTGCCGGCGTAATTTCTTCTTGGTTAGAGTCGTCCCAATTTGGAATGCCCTACAAGCTGAAACTGTTAACATGGATAATGTATCTGGCTTCCGCAGAATGCTTGATAAGAACCCCCTTCATAAATTTCTTAAGCACCCTATTTGACTCTAATCAAGATTGTCTTCTATCTTAGGTCCAGTATTAGTGTTTCATCAACCTTCCGGTTCCTTCCCACGATTCATGTGTGGTAAACTCATATTATTATTATATATGCAGATAAGTGACAATTACAATACACATTTAGAATTAATTGTGCAATGGAAACAATAAGTTAACCGAGGCTACATTGTTACTGGGCTATGGAGGTCATTATTTTAATAACAAATGGCTTGTTCCCAACATTCACGAAAATAGCATTACAAATGATTACAATCTTTGGAGTTAAAACCTCCCCAAATGTCTAACCATAAAAGGCACCTATTGGAGTCAAACGTGAACTGAATGCCAAATTTCAAACATTTCGGGCCCATAAATTATTTTATGTGAGTGGAATTAGCTAGTAATAAGTAGTTGTAGTAGTGGTAGTAATAGTAATTAGCATGAAATCAACGTTGTTGAGGTACCTTTTTCGTATTGAAATCTTACATGCACAGCTCTGAAACAGGACTTTCTATTGTCTACTCAGTAAACCCCGTCGATCTATACAATTTCCAAAACTTTCTGTCGCATTAATATTTAGTATTCAATACCAGAAAACGCCGGTTTAATGTCTCGGGTAAGAGAAGCAGTTGCTAGCCATCGCCCAAACACTGCTAATATCCTGATTTTAACAACAACAACCAGATGATAACAGTTAGACGCCATGGAAAACCAATAATCCGAATTTGATGGGCGAAACACTAGCGCGCTTCTAGATCCATGATATCTATTATCTATTTTTTTAATAACTCTTTGATTTCTTTGATTAAAAAAAATTGTAAAAATATTTTAGGGAAGATACCTTTAGAAAGTGCGGAAAAGTGAATTCTGTGAGCCAAGGGATCGTGCTATGGCATCTCATAACTGACCTGAGACTTTAAAAATAGCCTATCTAAAAAGGGGGGGGGGGGGGGAGGTTGGGGGGTACTTTTTCCCGGCATAAACTTTTATAGCGAAGCATGTGATACCACAATGTTTCATCAGGTGTTGTCTACAGTAGCCCTTGTTAAGCATTAGTGGTTATTTAAGGATACTAGGATGGTGATCCACTGGAAATTCTAGAAGACATAAACTAAAACATAACCTATACCTGTAGAGGTTCAGCAGTGCTCATGGTCAAACCAGTAGCATCTTCCAAACGACGAGAAATTCGTTCAATAACAGGATGATCTCCATTTAACAGCCACGCACTAGGACGAAAATGAAACAGGAAATAAATTATTTAAGCCTCGTTGTCTCTTCTGGTATTTCTTTTGCTATTCAATTTTTATCTCTTGTGTTATCATAGGTAATATCACGAGTGCAAGGGTAGTTATCGATAATTTTTTGGAGCACGAATGTTTTTACTCCCATTAAACTCGTGTGTGCTTGTGTTGGCTAATTATTAAGATCCCGAGTCACAAAGTGACGAGGGAGCATTATTGCCAACTCAAGCACGAACGAGTTTAAGGGAGCAAAAACTTAAGTGCTCTGTAAAGATGGATAACTACACGCAGCAAGAGGGGTATTTAATCAGAGTATCTCGCGAGAATTTCTTTTATCAGTTTATTAATAAATCAATTACAAGCATTTATGGGAGTATGTAAGAATTTCTGCATTTTGTATTCATGTTTTTGTACTTTTATTCATTTTTAAGCGAGTCTATTAGTTCAGGATAACGTGAACTAGTTTCTTCGTCACTTTCGGAGTTTCGGTTTCGTTTTTTTTAATACGCTTCAGTGTGCAGACGTTAGCAGGTAGCATCTCCGTAGAAACGATCACAGAATGCCACTGAAAATCGTTAATTTACGCATTAGTAAACTTGTCCTAAATGTTTATATAGCAGTTAAATTAGCTATACGTTTTTACATCCATATTCGTTATTTATTTATATTTATCTAATCGCAAATCTATTTGTTGCTGCACTGTTGGAAGCGCGCCTTCTATGTTTCAGTCCGGTGAGGCTGTTGCTCGCTGTGTTGGTTGCTATGAAAACGAATACGGCCTCGCTATTAAAAACGCTTAAAATAAGTTGGAGTGACAATTCCTGGAGTGAAAATACATTGCGGACGTGTAAGTACATTGTATAGTGCCTGTGAAGCATATTTATCATCCTGCAATGCGTTACCTACAGCTGCAATAAACAAATCGAGTCTAACGACCAATTCTATCCGGATGTTTAAAAAAATTCTTCTCTATGACGGTTTCATTAGTTAGCACCAGTCAGAAACAGAAGTCGTTGTAGCAATCGACGTCCCATCGAAAACAAAACAAATGAACCCAATCCTAAAAACTGTTTCACATACCTAATTTAGCATCTCATTTTTTACTAAGCCATTAATTAAGCTTTTTTAGCACGTTTAAGTATGCGATTCCAGTTTTATGTGGTGCCAACTAGTTGATTATCGAGTTTACACTAGTGCAGCTTACCGATAAGCACCCTCTTGGTAGATCCTTCACAGTGCTGATCAGAATAAGCAGGCTGTGATTGGCTGATTCGTCAAAAATATCCTTTGCCCATTGGCTAAAAAAAAAACGAGGGAGATACTTACCATAATTTTGTCATTTTCATTGTTTAAAAGTCTCAGTTTAATCACGTAACCGGAAAGTTGCAACAATGTCCCGAATAAGCATATTTATTTACTTATTTATTTATTTAATACTCTACGAGACCCTAGAGGACACAAGTATGGAAGAGGAATAAGTATACTTTGGACATTTTCATTGGACATTGTTGTGCTACTTGTTCGTGTGGCAAATAACCCAGTTTAGGTTCGTTCTCCCTAAAAGCAAAACATCAACACTTGGCATTTCACCAAATATTTCCACTTTTAAGTTTTTGGGAGTTTATTGTTGTAATAGCGTTAAATCAGTTGGCACGGCAATGTGGAAAATAAAAGTATTGTTTTTCATATTGTTGTGTTAATTGGTTACATTACATTGTCTTTATTGAGCTTACAAGCCTGGACGCTAAATGTTCACTCTAACCTACTTAGCATCTAACTTAACTGGTTTTATTTATTTATTTACATTACCTGAGCCTACTGACCGTACGTCATTCTCGTTAACTGGTTATTTTTTTATTTTTTTTATTTTATTTACAGAGCGTAACGGCCTAAAACACCGTGAGCTCTCTCTAAAACTACTTAAAACTACTTAAGACTAAAGACCTAAAGTTACAATCCGTCTATACACTTCACACTGCAACCGGGAACAAGAGAGCACGAGATACCCTGGGTCCCTAGGTAAATCGCTGCGTCGCCCTACAAAAACCTAATGTCCTGTGCAGGGGACCTATACCAAACGAGGAGTGTGGGGAAACACCAAGGGCCTTATGCATAGGGTCAACCCCAGCGGCAACCACAAAACGGCGCTGAGCCGTCCACCGGGGGCACTCAAAAAGAAAATGACGCACCGTCTCGTCATCAACACCACAGATGCAGAGTGAAGAGCGGGACCGCCCTAGCCGAAACAAATGTGCCCTGAGTTGAATATGCCCTGTACGGAGCCTGGAAAGCAAACCGGCATCCCGTCGAGCGAGACCGTTGAGAGGGTCTGGACATGCAGTGGTTGGATGTAACGCAAAAAGACTGCGACCCAACTCACTCGCAGACCACGCCACGTTAACTGGTTTAACGCAATTACAACAATCAAATCCCAACAAATTAAAAGTGGACACTTTGGAACAATGAAAAAGAGAGTCAAATCATCAAACGATGCTTCAACAATGACTGTGTCACGAACGTCATGAAGGCATGCAAGCACAACATTGTTATTACAAAGATTCAGTGTAATTGCATACACCTTCACATGATTGCTGCAACTTCTAATGAAAAATACCATAAAATCGTTAAAAAATTATGCCGGAACGGATTTAAGTATCGCTATAAATCAGTTATTGCAATACTTTTTCAAAAATGAGCCGATGTCAACCATTTAGAGGACAGTTTGTATCGAATGTAGTCTCAGAGTTAGAAAATATCCTTTGTGGCAAACCACCTTGGACGATAGTCTACCTCCTTGTACAGCAGCCGATAAAAACTATCCTCTGCAGCGATTAATCAGCCCATTGTTGCAAAAGTGTGACTATAACTAATACTTCAACGTTTTCTTCTTTAGTAGCTGGGGCCATGCATGGTGGATTGGGTTTCCTGGTGTTAGCCTCTCCCTGTGTGTCTTAGCAAACTAACTCGCGTATGCAATATTTAACAGTTTGGCTAATCGTTGAATTTTACTCTTCTCCAGTGGGACCAGGTGTAACCCTGCACTGTTCTCTGTTCACTGGCATATGAATATTCCGTCTGATGGTAATGTTGCCGGACTCTTCCCCCAACCCACTTCTCTGCTTGCATACTTGAGTTTGACTCAGTGCTGAAAAACGTTATCACTGTTGTAAGCTAATCACCATGATTGATTGCTCCCGCCAACTTTGAAAGAAAATCACCACGGTACTGAGCACCGCAAAATTGTTGTAAATTACCGAGGTGTCAACGCCCGCAGTTGCTAGTAGGGTAGAATGCGATATTAAATCATATGGTCACCCCCCCCCCACACTTCCACTCACCTGATCAAAGTGGGGTAATGATGCACTTCCGCTCATCTGATGAAAAGTCACTTCCAGTTTTCGTCGATCTGGAGGAGGGTGGAAAAGTGTATTTTACAACATTTTTTTATTTTTTTTTCGTGTTTGTCAAGATGGCGGAGGGTGGAAAAGTGCCTCTTACTACCTTTCATTCGGTTTCGTCGATCTGCAGGAGGGGGCACTACTTCCTATGACGTCACTTCCGGTTACGTGATCGAAGTGGGGGTAATGACGTAACTTCTGGTCACGCGGGGTATCGCTTCCGTTGGTCTGAAAGAGGGTGCGCCATTTACTACCTTTTTATTCGTTTTCGTCAATCTGGACGAGGGTGCTATCTCCTGTGGGTAATCGGAAAAAATATCCCAGGAAAAAATATCCCGGAAGAAATATCCCCGGAAGAAATATCCCCGGAAAAAATATCCCTCGGAAAAAATATCCCCGGAAAAAATATCCCTAGGAAAAAACACTGTTCACTTTTAAGTACCCACCAAACACATGGAATGTGCACGATACGATACACGCTAAATCTAGACACATGCTAGTGTTTTTTCATCAACTATTAGACGTGGGTCAACGCATGGACAGAGCATGGACATAAATATGCAATTGTAATGCTCCTTTTTTTTACGAAAAAAATTGCGCTAACAATGAACATACACATGATAAACCAGGCCGTACCAATGACAGTAAAAATGAAGCGAAAAAAGCCAACAAATTATTAACTGACCCAAAAAGGTTTCGCATTTTACAAAACAGAGCTTGTTTCTTTATGGAACTCACAGATGTGAAAGCGCACAAATAAAAACGGATTAGAGTTCACTTGTACGAAACGAACTATAATTTTGAACTCAAATCCAAGGGGTCAAACCAAAACAAAAATCCCCAAATAATAAAACCCCTGCTAATACACAAATTAAACACATCCACACACGCACACTCACTGACATGTTCCAATTAAACACAAACTGCGTTTACTTTCTGATATTACTAAGGAATAAAAACAATCCTTGTTCCATGGAATTGAAGTTCAAATTATAGTTCTTTTCTTCGAAGTGAACTCTAATCCGTTTTATTTGCATTCTATTGGCTAAACGACGTCGCTGGAAAATGAATAAAACCAATCGTCGTAGTATGGACAGCACAGCTCTGGAGGCAATTCAGGGTTCGTGCGAGTTCGGGGTTCCCTTTATAAATTTGAAATATGCTGGAAATTTCATGCTTGGAAAAGTGCTTGAAGATCTTGAAAAATGATATATGTATCATCAGCACGGTGATGAACGGAAAGTAGAAGACATGACTGAGAAACTCTTCAAAATTTAGCAAGAAAGCAGTCGTTACGGTATACTAAAACTGAAGTTTTTTTCCTGGGGATATATTTTCCGAGTATATTTTTTCCGAGGGATATTTTTTCCGGGGATATTTTTTCTGTGGATATATTTTCCGGGATATTTTTTCCTGGGATATTTTTTCCGGGATTCCTCCTGTGATGTCACTTTCGATGAGTGTGGGAATGATGCCATTTCTGTTGTGCGCCAATATGGAGGAGGGTGGGAAAATGCCTTTTGCTACCTTTTCGTCAGTCTGGAGGATAGTGTATTTTTTGCCTCCCCTTAAATCTGGCAGTCACCTGCGCGTATTAGTAAACTCTTATTATCGGATGAAAAAGGGAATTAAAAAAAATGGACTCTTGTTCTTTTATCCTTACTGGCAAAGCCTCTGACTTGAGATTTAATCTAAATACGCCGATTCATTTAGACCCTGAAAAAAGCTACGCATTGGCACTTATTAATTTAGACACATAACAGCATATACAACATCGATTCAAAAAATAACGAAATTAAATACACCGCAGATGCTAGTCTAACTTGCCAGAAAGTGCTAGTCACTCCCCGGACTTACAAAATTGAAGATTTGAATAAATTTCTCAAAAACTCGGTGGTTCAAAATGGTCATGACAGGGAAGCCATTTGGATTCATCCTAATGTGAACAGTTTAAGAACCAACTTGATAATTAACGATTCAAAATATAGGAATAGCCTTTACGGGTGAAAAGAGCTTGGCTTGAGTCTGGGGGTTTTATTTAGGAACGTACTTGAGGAGTCGAAAGTCAAAATACTGTCGAAATATTAACTATAAATACAATTTTTGTGCACGTTGACATCATTGGAAATTCTTACGTAAACGGTGACACTCAACCCACTTTATATTTGTTTTATCCAAATTCACCTCTGGGTTTCAAAATCATCGAGTCTCCGCATAATTTAATCTATTTACCCATTACTAAATGAACTTAATCAGAAGTATAAGAGTGTGGCTTGCATCTCAGACCAACGTGCCATTGAATCTGAATGGTGAGACCTTCATGGTGCGACTTCAATTAAAATGTAAAAATTAAAAAAAGGACAAGATGCTCGTGTTTGGAAAAAAAGGAAAAGGATTATTTCATAACTTTAATAATAAAAATTTTAATAATAATAAAAACACAAGCAGTTAATGCCTAGAAACAAAGCTTTCATCAAATATATAACAACGGCTAGAAAATGAGCATTGTAGAAAACTATTTCAAAATCAACGAACCTTTATTGTACGACTCGTCGATCGAATCTTACACCTATCACGAATATAATCCCATCGTTGGTAACTTCAACAATGTAAATTCTGAAATTCGAATAAGCCAAGATTTATTATGCACATTGCCAACAGTTACCTTTTGATTAAAGGAAGGTTGCTGAAGCACGATGACTCAGCTTATGCCAACGCTGACGTAGCTGCTTTGATTAATAATGCTCCCATGTTCCTGTTTTCTAATATAAAATACCATCTAGGTGATAAACAAGTGGACGAGTTAAATTATCCCTGATGCGGTACCCTAATGAAAGGGCTGCTCTCTTACGGATCGGCGGAACAGCCGGCATTGCTCGGTCAGTGCTGGGCATTGGATAGTGCAGCTTCTGTCGCTGCTGACCTAACCGATAACTTGGGTTTCAAACAGCGGCACGCGCCGATCAGCGTTGATACAACTCCCAAAGGAAGTTTTACATTCGCCATTCCCTTGAAACACATCGTGGGATTTTTCGAAAATTACGACAAGCTAATTTATGGAACTAAACACGTGCTCACTTGTATGAGGATCAGTGATTCAAATGCCATTTTCAAAGCTGCAGTTGCGGCCAATGTTAAAGTTGTTCCCAGTATCATTTCTTGGCTCATCCCCCACATTACCGCATTGGACGAGCAAAAACGTACACTTTACAATCGCATAGACAACCGAACTACAGTGGATTTAGGACTTAGACACTGGCATTACGATAGCTGTGAGCTCCCTCAAAATACCAACTTTATCTAGTGCGTGCTGACTACTTCCGCGATTGAAAAACCTAGGTGGATAGTTCTAGCTTTTCAAACAAACAGACAGGACGCTTTAGGTAAAAATCCGGCCGTATTCGACCACTGTAATTTGCAAAATGCTCACATAACTCTAAATTGCGAAAGATATCCATTTCTCGATCTGAATACTAATTTTCCCACTGGAGAGTACGTCGGCTTGTACAGAACGGCGCAGCAAAAATTTAGGCAACTTTGTTACGACACCAACGATTTGAGTTCTAATTTTCTTCAGTTCAAGAAAGCCTATCCACTTGTTGTGTTGGATTGCTCCAAACAGTCCGAGAGGCTTCAATCCGGAATTGTGGATGTACAGGGTTAATCTGAAGTTTAGAGCAGCGGTGCCAGCTGACACTGTCTGTCACGCTCTGCTCATTGACGACAGGAAAATGAACCTAAAGTTGGATAGACGCAAATTCGAAGCTGTTATTAATAAAAAAAAAAGATATGGCGCTCAAAACTAGACCACGAAAAAAGAAAGGTGGTTTTTTTTTGCCGTTGGCGTTGCTAGGGCCGATTTTGGCCGGAATTGGTGGGTTGGCGGGAGAGACCGCGGGGGTGGTATCTCCCGTAAAAAAAGCACAAAACGATGCACAAATTCTAGCTGAACTTGTGCGACATCATAAGCAAGTGGAAGGTTCCGGCTCGAAGAAAAAAAACTAAACAAAAAACGAAGCCAAAAAAAATTGCCCCATGACAAAGGGCTTTGCTTATAATAATAAAAATAATAATAAAAACTAGTAATTACATAGCTGTTTTAGACAGGATAAAATCTATTGAAAAATGACGTGCAAATCTAACTGGAAATAAACGTGTTCTGTATGAAAATCTTAGACTGTGTGTACCGTGATGGCTGATTCCTTTTCTATTTCGTAAGGATTGTCGAAAATGGTAGTTGTCGAATGCGTTTCCTTTGTTTTAGTAATGAGAAAGGTTTTTGTTCCCGCTATACATTAGCAACGATTTCTACACTCGGATCGTTGCAGTATAAAATTGCTTTACGAATTAAACCAGAACTTGTACTTATGTAGTTTACGATAGACCCAGAATTAACGAACCAGTCGACTGCTTTATCCAAAGGGCTTTTCATGCAGAAACTGATTATCATGAAACAATTTTCGTGCACAAATTTCTTTGTAGCCGCATCACTAGGTAAAGTCGGCTTGCTTAGATTTCTAATCGGTTTGTTCACGGCATCGAAGTATACCTTCTGATTGTCCTGTATCAAGCAATTGCTGTCGACAAATACCTTTGTAGCGGCATCACTCGGTAAAGTAGGTTCGCTTAGATTTCTTATCGGTTTGTTCATTGCATTGAACTGTTTGCTCATCCTGTAATAGGCAATTCCTGTCAATGTAGACTTTAAGCCACGTCCTTAATTTGCTTCTTCTTCATGTAGAAATTTCCAACGGACCCATTTACGTACAACTTGTTTTTTTCGATGTTAGAAATGCTGGAAGCCAACTCATCGGAGAGAAGAGTAATGGATGGAGGCAAGTCGGTTTTAAATTTTCTGAACATCCGTTGTCAGAGTACCGTTCTGAGAATAATTGACGGCTTCTTCGGGTTCGATAGTTTAGTTAAACGCTTATTTTGCATATTGTAATTGTTTTCAGGGGTTAAAAATATCCAAGTTCTGGCTCACCTCTCTGACCGACTTCGATCTAATCATTCACTCCCCCCCCCCCTTTTCAACGGTTGTCCAAATTTGTTGACCGACATCCCTTTTTAAACTTTCAAAATGTGCCGATAAAACTAAAAAAATATTTTATTTAAAAAATATTTTAAAGTGTTCCTTGTTTCCTTTCGTACAATTTAAGGATTTAAAGGGTTCAGGGACTCCTGTTTTGGACAACAAATCAAAATATAAAGGGTGGATTTCACCTAGCGACCCGGAAACTCAAAAACTGTTGAAAAATCTTAAACGGTACACCTATTTGAAACTAGATATCGATTTTGACGATCAAAAATCAGTGTCTTTGACTATGTTCAATTATCCCAATTCTATGCATTCGGCTTCTTCCTGTTACTCCTCTTGCAAAAAGGCGAACGAGGGTAACGGAGACAAATCACTCTGTCTTAGAACTTGGGTGTACGAGAATATTCACAAAACTAAAGGAATACTTAATAAAAATGTTATTGACAAACCGAGGTTTAACTTACCATCTTTCAATGCTTTAAATCTGATGGAAGTCACTGGGAAAATTACCGCGGTGTAAGTCACCGACGAGTCTCCCAGCAACTTGAAATTATGGTAGAACGTAGATTTTGGAGTAGCTCATTCTGAAACCTCCGAGTAAGTTACCGACGTAGACTTTATGGGTTTGGTATCTCCGTAGACATTAAAAAAATGCGTAAATAAAAAAACGCGATGGAAAATAAAAAACTACTACTTTTTCATACTTAAGAAAGAACCTAAAAATCATCCGTTCCTACCTTCGAATATCAGATGTTTAATTATAGGCCCTGTGAATTATGGAAAAACTAACTAGCTGTTTAATTTCATCTGTAACGAAAGATGGCTCGAATACAACCAGTTATTTATTTATAGTAAAACTTTATGTCAATCAAAGTACAAAGCTTTGTAGTCTATATTTGCCGAAATTGTGGAAAAAATAGGACGTAGCATTTTTTCACGATTCTCAACTAGATTTAATTCCTCCCGAAGAACTAGACCGAAAATTTCGAACCTGATTCTTTTTGACGATTGCTTTTTGGACAAACAAAAAACATCGAACGTTACTTCGCTCAAGGTCGTCATTCAAACGCCGATGTTTTTTTTATTGCAGTCAATCCAACACGAGAATTCGTAAACAAGTGGTCAGAGACAACGTAATTTATTAATCCTTTTCCCCGTGGATGAGTTAAATTTGAAACACGTTTACGAAAATCACATTGACCCCGAAATGGAATTTCCAGACTTTAAAATATTGTGTAGAGCGTGTTGGAAAAAGCCTTACGGGTTTTTATAAATTAACAAAATGTTAAACGAGGGGAGATACAAACGTTCGTTTTTACCTATTAAACAAAAGAATGGAGACGAAATCAAAAACTGCAAAACTCAAAAGACGTTTAACTAAAAAGTTTCTAAATCGACGTTTTGGTGAGAGAGAGCACGAAGAATCGCTACTAGAATTTGTTAAACGGTAGTAAGCACCATGAAACCGACACCGGTCCTAGGTGTAGCCACGCAAACTACGCCGATTAAAAACCACTCTAGCCACGCAAACTATCCCGATTAAAAACACTCTAGCCACGCAAACTACCCCAATTAAAACTTATAAAGAGGTAGAACGTCACAAGTATGACTACGAAACGGATTCATCGTTGACTCCTTCCGATGTCGCTACTGCTAGTGAGCCTCCCAGTTTCAGTCTCGCCGAATCACCGATAATGCAAATTTCTCCGAGGCCAAAACTGAATACGCCTCTACGAGCATCGGTCCTAAAATCACCTCCTCGTATTCCGTGGTGCAATCTAAACACATTTATACTCCTCCGGAGCTTCTCCATATACCCACTCTCCGGTCCCTCGATAGTTTGTTACCCAGTCAGAATATCGGACCAATGGCTACATATTTCTTGACAAAATATTTAGAAAATCCCAAGGAAACTGATTCGGTATTCGGACTTCGCTATGACACGAAAAAAGGCGAGCTGACCATAGGGAATAAAGTGGTTAAAATTTTTGAAAATGACATAACGGTCGGGGGGAAGCAGTATACGAGGAGACGCGGGCTTTGGAGTTTGCAAGTTTCTAGAGAGTTGAAAGAACCCTCCTACTCACCAGAAGTTAAAGCAGCTTACGCGGACATGTTACAAAATACCGACGCCATTTTTATCAACAACAATCCAAAAACTCGTAAATCCAAATCTAATCGTAGCACCAATAACGTAACGATGGTTCGTCAGATTTGGGAGGATATGAAAAATCTAAGAAAAAGGTGTGTGGCATGGTTAAAAAGGCGGGTAGCAGAGTAGATTATAAATATTACGACGTTCCTAATGACTTAATAAAGAGACTTACGCTTTTGTACGAGTCTACATCGGCCGATCACAATGGATATACAAAACGATATGGTCGAAATTTTATCAGAAATACAGTAAAGACAAATCATAACTGTGTGAGATAAAAGAGCGGCTTATCAAAATTTAGGTTTGAATTTTAAAAAATTACATATAAAACAAAGAACCAAAAAAAATATCGAGAGGAGGTACTGAGTCAAATGTAAGCGTCTCACAGCTAACGGCCCCGAGGAGTCCATCATTATAACCGTCAAAAATACCAGACACATAGACGGTGTATTTTGCGAGGTGTGTGGGGTGAAAAGAGCTTCCTTTATCAAATCTGGGAAAGGAATCGTAAACAAAATCATAGAAACGTTACTGCTCGAACTACATTTTCCCTGCTACCAATACTGCGGTCCGGGCACCAAACTGGAAAAAAGATTGGCTCGAGGAGATCCTGGGTTTAATCAACTAGACGAAGCGTGCAAAGAACACGACATAGCTTACTCCGAGAACTCTGATTTAAAAGAAGATCGGCACGTCGCTGATGAAGTTCTCGCTTCCAAAGCTCAAAGAGTGAGACACAATCCTTCTCTGACGTGGCGGAAGAAACTAGCCGCTTCGATCGTTAAGAAGATCATGAAAATGAAACTAAGATTCGGAATGGGAAATAAAAAAAAAATGGACCAACTTGTAAAAGAACTTCAGAAACCAGCATGAAACAATTTTCCGAGATGGAAAGTGATTGTACTGGGCCTGAACGATATATGGCAGGCTGACTTGGTGGAAATGATATCTTACGCTAAACTTAATAAAGGGTTTAACTACCTACTAACCTGTATTAACGTCATGTCCAAATTTGCTTGGTTTATTCCCCTTAAATCTAAATCCGGTATAGATGTTACCGAAGCTGTCAAGAAAATACTCGTAGGAGCGACTTCCTTCTATTTAGGTAGCGAGTTCTACAATAAAGACTCCAAAGAACTCCATAAACGTCACAACATTAACATGTACTCTACGCATTCGGAGTTGAAGGCGAGTGTGGTAGATCGATTCAACAGAACCCTGAAAACTCGGATGTGGAAAAGATTTACCGGGCGGGGAAGTTACAAATGGGTAGATAATATCGACGAGTTAGTTTCCCAGTACAACGACACTGTCCATTCTACTACGAACTTCAAACTGAGGGAAGTAAAAAGGCGGCACGAACCTTTGCTAAGACGTGCAAAACCTAAAGGAAAGTCTAAAAATCCAATGTTTGTCGTAGGAGATAAAGTCAGAATTTCTAAAGTCAAACAAATTTTCGATAAAGGGTATCACCAAAATTTTACCAACGAAGTGTTCACGATTCGCAAAGTGCAAAAAACTGATCTGGTAACTTACCCTTTAATAGATGAATCGGGCGAACCCATTCTCGGGGGCTTCTATGAACTGGAAATTCAAAAAACTTCAGTTTTTAGTTGTTTTCAGTAGAAAAAGTACAACGTGAGAAGAAAGGAAAAGACGGAAAAATGCTGTACTTTGTCAAGTGGACGGGGTATGATTCAAAATTTAATAGTTGGACCGATAACATTAGCAGTTTAAGCCTTTGACTTCCTACCTTTATATGGGTCTAAATAAATGTGGTACGCAATATTCATACCAAATCGGTACGAATATTTTTTACCACATTTATTTAAACCCGTATAAAATATTAACTCATCATTGAATGGGTGCCAAAAAAATTCTACTTTTGAGGTTGTTAGACGATGCTTTATTTTTTTGTCATGGTTATCACGTCTTAATTTTATTACATCAATTTTCTTCTTGTAGCAGCAGCCTTTTTCCCCAACCTATCTCTTCTCTGTTCAGCAGTTTCTTTCCCACATTTCTTATGAAAAGCAGCAGCTCTTTTCCTCTTATTAGCTGCTATTGTTTTTTCTTCACTTCGTCTCGGTATTTCATAGATCGATGCTTCTTCCTCCTCATCTTTCATCAGCAAAGCACGTTTTTCAGCTTCTTCATCCTACATCGGATCGATTATATCGTCTACAAAATTGTGCGGTATGCCGGTTCTGTAGTGACCTGCGCTAACATATGTATTCCATCATCCAACACGAATCTCTTATCATCGTAGGGAGATACGGATTATTTTGAAATTTCAACCGTGGCAAGCAGATGATCCTTACTTTGAATGCTCCTCCACGTGGCTTTCGACGATTTTTTTGAAAATAGTGTTTTTTGTAGTCTTCGTGGCAGAGTCTTTTTTGTATAAACGCTTTGCTAATCTCTTTAGCCTTTCTAATGCTATCTTCCCCGACTAAAAACCAGTACATTTTTGCTTTCAAACCTACAAATGCTTTCACCGGGATCCCAGCCGTCTCATATTTTATTTTCCCCAGACTTGTTTGTTTCTAACGCTGTATAGAGGATGCAACAGAACCTAATTGCTGGTATCGAATCTACGTAGCTCACTTTCCATGTCCAGGTAAAAATCGTCAGTCTCTACCTCTTAGAACAGACTGTCGGTGTCTGTGAAAATTAAACGCATGCGGCCCCTGTATTTTGGGCGAATGAACTCGTAGTGAAATTCGTACATTGTAAGTTTGGAAAGTTCGAGGATGCAGAAACCGGAGTAAGTCGGTAAGTCGCACTTGACGTTGCGAAGCTTCAAGTTTACCTGTACGAGATTTTCGTTGAGGATTTTGAATGACTCCACGTGTGGTAGAGTGCTGTACTTGATAGATTTTTTTGGATCGGTGGATAATTTAGCGGATAAATGCTCCGATTTGTTTTCCATCGTTTTTCCAAATACCGAATTATTTTTCAATTTGAAAAGTCTTTTTTGAACGTCGTCGTAGCTAGTTGATGCTTCTCGATGTTAAAGTCTATGTAGGATTTTAGCCATTGCTTCTGAAGAAATTTTAGAATTCTGCGGATGCCTTGCAAAATTACACAGTGTTTCAAGTAGAATTGTAAATTCCTGTAATGAACTACATAGCTTTTCTTCAGGAGCAAGTTGGTAGTTAGTTTTGAAGTAGAAACGATCTTCTTGTTTCCTGCAATTTCTTTCATGAAGGGAGACACGAGTTATGGCATTATTTTAAACTTTTCCGGTGCTAAAGGATAATCATTGCGATCGTTGTGTAACTCGGGCGGATAGTCCAAGTCCACTTCTAATATATAATATAGCCGTATTCCGAATCTTTTTCCACCGATGACAAGCAAAATGCGAGAATTTCTTTCCTCCTCAGCCAGCTAAATCGATCGTACGGAAGGAAATCCGTCATGGCTAATCCGTGTAAGTTGTTGACATCCAAATCTACTAGATACTGACTAAGTAGATTCTCGTCGTAGGTTTCTGGTAGGTATTTGTTGTTGGCGATCGAGTGTTTTTTCAATACAAAAGTAGTTCCACCCTGATACCGGAAATTATAAAGTTATACTTTCGGCCGTGCGTAAACAGTTCTAGTTCGACTTTGGTTTTTTTCAAAACGGCTGCCCATCTAAATCCCGGTGTGGACACGTAGTAGCAAGGATCTATACCGTCATTGACAAGTTTCCCTGAAAGTCTTAAAAATGTCGGCTAGAAGATACACGTCGATCATCTAATATACAAGATGATAATTTTTAAAAACCTTCTCCATCAGCAACTTCCAAACTGACGTTGCGTGATCGTACTCTGTGTCGGTGATGCCTTCGCCTCATAGAGAGATAATTCCTGGTCTTTAAACACAACCATAGACTGCACGTACTCGTACGGGTAGTGGCCTTTTTGCGTCAATAAATCCAAGATTTCCTCCTTTTGCGCTCCTGGCTCGATCCAGTCGATCAAATCGAGAGCAGTTTTTAAGATGGTGAAGGGACGATCTTTCCTGTGGTTTTTTGACAAAGTTTCAAGCGAGTAAGATAGGAAACTATAACTGTCAAAAAACCGCAACCTTACGGAAAAGTCCTTTCCGCCGGAGGAAAAGTACCGTGTAATGGTCATACTCATGAAACGCTCGGTGTTTCTATCAAGAACGGCTACTCCCGAAGGGAAGTTGTCCGTCGCAGAAATCAGTAGATGCATATCATAGCCTTCCAAGTTAAGGAAGACAACCGGGATAGTATTAATTCTCCTAGCCTCCAGATTGCATTTTACGTGAAAAGTACCTCTGAACTTTCCCATGAAGTGGCAGTGATCTCTCACTTTATCGGAGACGATGACTTTGCCGCAGTAGTAGCAAGTATCGGTTTTCGAGAACCGAATTTCATCGTTGGCAGTCATCATCAGATGTTTCGGTCGTGCGATAATCATGGCAAACTTTTGAATTTTGCTATTCATACATTCGTAAAACTTATTCAACTTGTCCTCGCCGAGGTAGAATTTTTGACTCTTGATTCCATTTTCTGGACCAACGATGACGTAGCCAAAACTAGTAGGTGAATGGAAACTGATTTTAGTAGACGAACTCAAGGATGGATCGGTGCTGCTAGTTTGCACGGGTCTGAGGATATATTCGAAATCTGCATAAATTACCCAAGGATGAGGATTGCGTCTATCATAGTGTAGGAATTTTAACGTGTTATTGCTGCGTGTTAGGAAAGTAAGTACTTGCGCCCTATTCAATCTCACATATTTACTGGCGTGCTCCATCATGGATTGTTCTTTACAAAAGGCCGCGAAGCAGTTGCGGCAGTAAAATTTTCTATGTGTCCTAACACCTCGAAATCGGAGTACCCTATCAATATCAAGGATGGTGCAGTAATGAGTGTTTCCTTTTTCATTGGCTATTAGTAACAAGTCAATTACTTCTTCCATGTTTTTGTTCACACTCGCAGGGTATAACCCTATTGATCCCTTGTACGAAATTACGTTAATGGACAAATTGTTGACTCGTTAGAATGAATCAATTTGGTGTAGACTCACGGGGAACGTCAACATGGAATGGTCTACTGTATTCAAAAATGGTTCGTAATACTTAACCTCGGTTTCGTAGCACTTCATTTTAGCGGCTAAAACTTAATACAGAAAGCACTTTTCGTCAGAATTTTCCACATTCATTATAACTTCGCTTTTCTTGCGTAATACACTCGGTAATAGTAAGAAAGAACTAGGGCAAAAAGGATCGATTTTTGCCATTCTTACAGTTATACCCCAAACTTTCAAAAAGCGCCATCTACTACCTTTTTCATCGCAAGTTTCGACGGACTGTTGTATTTTTTTGCAAGCATCCTCCAAGATTTCCGACAGGTCAGATTCGTTGTAAATAGCAGTATAGATGGGCAAGAAATAGGCTCACACTGTGTTGGAATCCCTGCTAAAATCTGCATCTAAACACAGTTGAAATTTACAATTGGTCAGTTGATCCAAGCAAGTCGTAAGAAGAAATTTGAGCAGACAATACTGTAGATTGAGCGCTACAGATGGATCGAGCTATTCAATTTTGCGTATCATCATATTTATTTGCGTAAATAGAAATAAATTCGATGCGTATCATCATGCACCAACTTGCAACTTACTTCATCTTCAATATCTTTCAACACATTTTCGAAGAGTAAGCACTCTGGTCGTAGATTGGATCAATGGTTGGGAAGATGATGGATCAAATCTTGTCGAGTCGCGTAGATATTTTCAGAAAACAATCGTTCCTTTTCTTATATAAAGAAAATAATTTTTCATATCCCCTCAATTCCCTTCCTTCCCTACGTGAGTCTAAAAAATATGCGGAAAAAAATTTACAAATAAAGGTATCAAAAAGCACTTTCCCACCCTCCTCCAGATCGACGAAAACTAATAAAAAGGTTTTACAATGCGCTTTCCCATCCTCTTCCAGATTGACATCCCGCACGTTCCCACCCTCCTCCAGATCGACGAAAACGAATTAAAAGGTAGTAACCTAACCTAACCCCGCGTGACCAGCAGTTACGTCATTACCCCCTCTTTGACCGGAAGTGACGTGATAGGATGTAGCACCCTCCTCCAAATCGACGAAAACAAATGAAAGGTAGTAAAAGGCACTTTTCACCCTCTGCCATCTTAACGAATACGAAAAAAAAAAAGGTTTTAAAAGACACTTTTCCAACCTCCTCCAGATCGACACCCCCACTTTTCATCAGGTGACCGGAAGTGCATCAATATCCCCATTTCGATCAGGGGACTGGAAGTGGGGGGTGACTATGTGACTTAATATCGCATTCTACCCTACTCTTGCTGTGGTTGTTTCTGCTCACTTGAATACAATTCAACAGCGTTCTGAAAGTCTGCATCTACCAAATAAATACGCCTTTCCATTGTATCAGACTCCCAATTTTGAGGCCATTTTGGGAAATTAACAACCTATTGTTGATTGGTATAAAGTTGTCTACTTTTAGCTGAAACACGGATTTGTTTCTTTTAGCTCAACAACGAAAGTTGAAAAGTCCTCACCCGTAGGCCACCGACAATGCCACATTCCACGCAACCAGACACAGTTCGTAAGGTAGCAATGATAAACGTCATGCACCGCACTTGTAGTCAAGTGCAAAACGATTGTTGCACGTGTTTTCGCTTCTTTAAAGCTGCAATAATGTTGTTAATGTTCCTGCAGTGCAGTCCTCAAGCACTTTCGGTATTAATATAGTAGAATAGTTGGATCTGTGCATTCTGTACGAGAGATTGAATTTCCCAGTCTTAGCCTCTCGCGTTGTTTGTTATTCGTATGAAAGTAAATTGCGTTTGCAATATTTAACTGTTTGACTAATCGTTTAATGTTACTCATCCACAATGTGTACTGGTGTGACCCTGACCCGACCTCCATGCATTGACATACGAATAACGTAAGAAACCGTAATACGGGAGTAAATGGCGTGTTTTGCATTGTGTTACCTGAACAAAATTGCAACGCATCAACTTTTCGTCGGGGGACAACGTTACTTTCCGTGCGACAAAGCATTGTTGCATATGGCTCTCGTGCTCTAGAATTGTTGGACTTGCATCTTAATAATTGCTGCTCATGCACCAAATTATTGCTGTTGATGTTCATGCAGTGCAGTCCTCAAGTCCTTACAGTATTAATATAGGAAGATTAGATCAGACTGACCAGAGCTATGCTAGACAGATAGAATCAAGAGTTGGGTGGGGATAGAGTTTATGTCAGGATGCTTTCTCCCTACATGCTAAGCACACAATGTGAAAACGATGTGCACTGACAGTACATATCACTGTGTATCGGTTCAGTGTTCGCACGAATCGTGACATCAGTACACACTTCTGACAGAATTTGTGTATACTTGGAGATTTGACAAACTAACAGCTGCGGTCAGCATACACTTCTGACTGAGTTTGTGTATACTTTGGAGGTCTGACAGCTAGACACAGCACTAGAAAGCTAGACACAATTTTGCTAGGCAATTCCAATCGGAAATTTTTAGAATATTTTCTGTGCCACATGCAACATAAGGACGAGGCTTCACATGGCTCTTCTCTCACCGAAAATGCCAGGGTTGGCGAAGAACAGGCTCGAACCCTGGGATTTCTGGGATATGGGAATTATGCTGACCATCAGCCAACATTACCCATAGAATTTGT
>JAHWFP010112268.1:0-118102 GCA_023313725.1 Lithobius niger
TATGATGTCGATGAAACGTGTAAGGTACGTGTACCAGTACCGGCTGGTACTTGTGTTCAAAAGAAGCGAGACGCAAATGAGACAAGTGTAAATTTCCCATACAGGTCACTAGTAGGAAGTTTGCTGTATGTAGCTTCTAGAACAAGGCCTTATATTCTGTTGAGTGTTATAATATTGTCCCAATATAACAATGCCTTTATGCCCATTCATATTTGCTTATTGTTGAACATACTGCGATACTTAGTCAGTACAAAACATTATGCTATCGATCTTTCAAGTGTCACAGGAGCTGAATTGTATGCATATGTGGATGCATCTTGGGCATCCGATAGAGACGACTGGCGTAGTTTCGGTTGGCACATTGTATTCTTGGGTAGTGTACCTATTTTGTGGGGCTGTAAGAAGCAGAGTATGGTGTGCCTCAGTACAATGAAGGCAGAATTCATTGCAATAATTCCGGCAGTAAAAGAATTGCACTGGTTACATAGTGCGTTTTCAAATTCAGTATTAGCACCATTGGCTACATCCCCAAAATTGTACTGTGACTCACAATCTGCCATCCACTTTACTTAGAATGAGGTAGAAAACTTAAGGTCAAAGAACATTGACATTAAATATATGTTTTTGAGGGATTGGCTACGAAAGCAATATTTCTGTTTATGTAAAGTACCGTCTAAACTGAATGTTGCAGACATGCTGATGAAATGGCTGAACCCAGGATGGCTGAACCCAGGATGGCTGAATAGGCTATGTTCAGAGGTGTTCTATAATTGTGACTCATAATTGTGCATTATATATTCTGCAGCATTGGTTTTACATGAGAAGAATGGGAGGGTGTATTGGTTGTACACATAGCCTACAGAGTAATCTATTGGTTCTTCTCAGCAAAGAGAATTTTTGCATATTATTCATAGTATTGTTTAATATGATCTCTCTCAAGGAATGTTTTAAGCATGAAACTAAATGTACTGTCCCCTACTTCAGGAAAGAGCGATGGAAAAGCCTGGTCGGCAATTACGCACTACGTTTGACTGGAGAATGAAACATCCGGCTTATCGAGCGCTTTAGCCTGGTGGGGAGTTAACTTCCAGTTTAGGATGGAACAAACGCTCACTCGCGTTCTGGTGTTTTGATACAGGCAGCATGGGCTGCAAGCAGCAGTCATGTTGTTTAAGCCATGTTTGTTCAAGCCATGTTTGTGCAGTTTTTACAAGTATTGTAAATTTAACTACTTGAACTTTCAAATGCAATGTCACTGTTAAATAAACAGTTGAACTTTAAGTAATCTCTTCTGGAACTTCTTTTGCACGGTAATAGTAATTTGTAGGACTAGGACATTTCCTACAACTATTAAGGACACAGCTTAACGTTTTCTTGTTGAAAAAACGACGTGAATAACGTTAATATTTGCCTAACCAAGACACACGATAGTGTGTCATTCGCCAAGATAAAATGATAACATCCAGATAATACGTATATGTGAACATGGAACCACTAGACACATTGTGTCTTTACAGCAAAGGTAATTTGGCAGTTTTCAGCCATCTGAGGATAAATAACTATGTGACAGAAAAGGCTTGTTTGATCGGGAGACTTTGGTCGCCTGACAAAATAAACGTCACTGTTAGTGAGATAGCTTACTGTTTTCTTGTAGAAAAAAACGACGTGCAGTTTAAATTTGAAGAGTAACGTTGAAATTTGCCTAATTACTAGATACTGGCGAACGTTGTTTTTGTTTCACGAAAATAAATTCTTCCATGCGGTGAATAAAGCAGGTTTTTACCAAATTTTATAGGTATTGCTACGGAGATGTGCCCTTTTCATATGGACCTTTCTAATTGGTGAACTGGTTCAGGGGTAAGGGAGATCCAAACAACCAAATTGATAGTTTTACATTGTTTTAAACGTTGTTATTACGCAACAATGCCAAACTGAACATTAAATAAAGCTGTGCATTTGTAAGGAGATACTGCAATACAAAAAACACTGATCATATGAAAAAAAGGTGATTTATGTGCACAAAATGTAACGAAAGCCTAAAAAAAATAGAGGAAACTGACCAGAAAACCAGATTGGTGTTTCCACGTCATAATTACTGAGAAAAAAATTGGATTTCATCAATTTGGACCAAAAAGATCTGATATCTACCGAAAAACAAAACTTGTTAAGGATTCCCGCCAAGCTTTTCCGCCATGTGAAGTAGTGGTATCAAACACCAAGCTCTTTCGCCAAGCTAATCCCACCGACTAAAACTTCAAACGTTAAGTGGAATAATTGAAATTGAGTAGTAAGCAATTTTCATATATTTCATTTAACCTTCGAACTCTTAGTCTGTGGGATTAGCTTGGTGAAAGAGCTTGGCGTTTGATATCATGACTTCACATGGCCGAAAAGTTTGGCGAAAATCCTTAACAAGTTTTGTTTTGGGGTAGATTACTAACTACTAACTACTACTAGTAACGCTTGTTTTGTATCACGAAAATAAATTCATCCATCCGGTGAATAAAGCTGGTTCTTAGATCATTTTACAGGTATTTCTCTGGAGATGTGCCCTTTTCATATGGACCTTTCTAATTGGTCAAGTTGGTCAGGGGATAGAGAGCTCCAAAGGTCGAAATTGTTTGTTTTACATTGTTTTAAACATTGTTTTTTATGCAACAATGCCAAACTGACAATTAAAGACATTCATGCGTTTACAAGGAGGTACTGCAATACTAATAAAATTGCTAATCAAATGAAAAAAGTGACTGCTGTCCTCAAAATCTAACGAAACCAAGAAAAAAAGAAGAAGAAAAAGAAATGGACCAGAAAACTAGATTGGCATTTCCATCATAATTACTATGAAAAAAATGTATTTCATCAACTTGGACCAAAAATTACTGATGTCTACCCCAAAACAAAACTTGTTAAGGATTACCGCCAAGCATTTCGTCCGTGTGAAGTCGTGATATCAAAAGCCAAGCTCTTTTGCCAAGCTAATTCCACCGACTAATACTTCAAACGTTAAATGAAATAATTGAAAATTGCGCTGTAAGCAATTTTGATACATTTCATTAAACCTTCAAACTATTAATCGGTGGGATTAGCTATGTGAAAGTGCTTGGTGCTTGATATCACAAATTCACACGACCGAAAAGCTTGGCTGGAATGCTTAACAAGTTTTGTTTTGGGGTAGATTAGTATTATAGCATCTCCTTGCAAACGCACGAATTTGTTTAATGTTTAGTTTGGCACTGTTGCATAAAAACGATGTTTAAAACAATGTAAAACAGTTAATTTGGTCGTTTGGGGCTCCCTAACCCCTAAACCACTTAACTAATCAGAAGAAGCCATATGAAAAGGGCACAATTCCAGATCATACCTGTAAAATAAGCTAAGAAACAGCTTTATCCATGGCACGGAAAAAATAATTTTCATGATACAAAAGAGCGTTACCAGTAGTTAGTAATAGTAACTACCCCAAAACAAAACTTGTTAAGGATTGTCGCCAAGCTTTTCGACCGTGTGAAGTCGTGATATCAAACGCCAAGCTCTTTCGCCAAGCTAATCCCACCGAGTAATAGTTCAAAAGTTAACTGAAATATATGATAATTGCTTACTGCGTAATTTTCAATTATTTCATTTAACGTTTAAAGTCTAAGTCCGTGGGATTAGCTTGGCGAAAGAGCTTTGCATTTGATATCACGAGTTCACACAGCCGAAAAGCTTGGCGGGAATCCTTAACAAGTTTTGTTTTAGGGTAGATATTAGCTGTTTTTGGTCCAAATTGATGAAATCCATGTGTTTTTCTTAGTAAAACTTACCTTTATTCACCGCATGGAAGAATTTATTTTCGTGATACTAAAGAGTGTTACCAGTAGTAAGTTGTAAGTAATCTACCCCAAAACAAAACTTGTTAAGGATTCCTACCATGCTTTTCGGCCATCTGAAGTCGTGATATCAAACGCCAAGCTCTTACGCTAAGCTAATCCCACAGAATAATTCTTCGAAGGTTAAATGAAATATATGAAAATTGCTTACTGCTCAATTTTCAATTATTTCATTTAACGTTTGAAGTCTTAGTCGGTGGGATTATCTTGGCAAAAGAGTAGTAAGGGATTTGGCAGAAAGCAGGCCCTTGTGAGCAACCTCCCAGTACCCTCTGCAGGCCCGCTCCTAATTTTTTGCATTTAAAAAGTGTCCGGCGTGTAAAACTTTCTCTCTGGATGCTATTTGAATATTTTTGCGTGGTTTTTAAAGTGTTGCTGAGCATTTGTCACAAGTTTTTACGCGTATTTTTTTTTACGGATGAGGTGTGTGAATTTCTAGTGCGTGGACCATTTGATACGGGGAACGAGCGGTGGGTATAAAAGGCGTGGATAATACCTTCGATCTTCATATCAACCATGGCTGCCAAGTACAAGATGGTCTCGAAGTTCCAGTGTGAGAAATGCAAGGTTGAGTTTTTATCGTGAGAAGAGGTGAAAAGTCATTTACAGAAGCCTTGCGTTTTAAACTTTACATGTCTCGATTGCGGAGGACTCGTTTTTCCCTACGATGAAATTTTGGCGCACAATGACCGATGCAATGGAAAAATGATCACGTTTGAAAAAATCAAGTTTGAATGTGCATATTCCTGCGAAGCTTGTTGGAAGTATTTTTCCAATTTAGCGAAAGCTACGGTTCATACCAGGATTTCACAATCATCTGTTCCAACGAACAAAGAGACGGTTTCGGTAGATAACAAAAAAAAAAGACGAAAGATGATTGATGAAGAATAAAAACCGAGATATGTCTGACGATGAGATTATCTTGTGTCAATACTGCGAAAAGATGTTCATGAAAAATAAGTATAAACGAAGACACTAAAGGCGTCATGAAGGAAAATGTAACGTGAGCTGCAAATCGTGCGGTGTGACTTACTCTAATCAGCTCGCGTATAAACGGCACAAGTGTGGCAGGGCTGTAAAACAATGTGCGATGGAAATTGGATAGTTTTAAAAAAAGAGACGTACATTGTCTTTTCCCAAACTCAAACCTGTGTTGAAGAAAGAAATAATTTCTCAAATACCCGCAAATTTCAACCTCGTTGTCAACAACGTCAGATCTCTAGTTGTACCTATTATATAGGATAAAAGAATCGACTGGGTCTTGTCCTACATGATTCACGATTTGAAAAACAGGACAGAGGTGACAGACGATACCGAACTCGAGGTGAGGCCTTTCAGTTTGGAATTAGGCGGATTTGATCTGGTGCACGATGCTTTCAACAGATACTTCTTAACTTTCAAATGGGATTTTACGCAGGATGAAATGCACTACGAGCCCTTGATTTTGTTGGAACAATACGAGGACAAATATTGGAATCTATTAGAACAATGTAGACGTCTTATGGTACACATAAAAGCTCAAATTGGATTATGCATTCTCTTCGAAAAAGCGATGGATAATTCAGAAACTATTAAGGCTTATTTTAACTCCAACCTGACCAGAGTGCGGAGCAAGGAGGTTCTTTCGGAAATGTTGAACAAGATTCTGCATAGTATTGGACAGTTTGACGTAGAAGGAAGTGGATGGGTTGTCAAGCAATGCGTGTGCACTGGACTATGTGTTGGAATTTATAGACCTTTTACCGTTAAAGGTTACGCAGCACTTCCCAACAACCTCAAGCTAGGTCCCGATATACTGGTTAATGTGCGTAGTGAAGATGATATATGTTTTCTGTGATCCGTGTTGGCTTGTATACATCCCGTTCCGTCTGTGCAACATGATTGGGATACGAAACATTATCTGTCTCATGTGCACGAGTTAAATGTAGCTGTGTTGGACCCCGTTCCTTTATCCAAAATCGTGGCATTCAAAAAAGTCAACAACATTTCGGTATTTGTTTTTGTTTTCAAGGATGATGAGCCTTGCGTTTATCGTGTGAGTTCCTTAGCTGAACGTAAGTATCACGTCAACATGCTTCTTCTCAACGGACACTACGTGACGATAAAATACTTCAACAAATTCATCGCGAGTTTCAACCCCAACAAGCGCTTGAAGTAATTTTGCAGGCATTGCTTACACGGTTTTTCGAAATCGTTTCAGGTATGAAAACTACCACCTTCCTTCTTGCGTGGGAGTTCCGTATCAAAAGACCACATTGCCCGACAATGACGTTATCTGGTTTAAGAATTTCAAGAACGAGCTCAAAAGGTTTAGCTTACGTGGACTTTGAAGCGACGTGCACCCAGTCACCAGTTGCAATGGGAACGATACATATACCAGAGTTAACCACATTCACCAAGCTTGCAGTTTTGCGTACGTGATTGTTGACCATTTAGGTGGAGTATTTTCTAAAAAGTTATACAGAGGAGCAGACTGTGTGCAAGTTTTCTTCGAATCTATATTAGAGGTGCAGAAAAAGATCGTAGCTAACGTGGCTTCCCACAAGCAACGAATGAAACGTTTAACCAAGGAACAGGAGTTACTGTACAAAAAAGCTGCGGTGTGCCATATCTGCAAACAAGGAGCATTCAGCCCACCCCAACAAAAGTTTAACGGATTTACGAAAGTACGAGACCACGGTCTCATCACCGGTGAATTTAGAGGAGCCGGGCACAGCAAGTGTAACTTTTCTTACACTTTGAACAAAAACATAGCGGTTGTTATGCATAATTTCGATAAATATGACACTCATTTCGTTGTGAAGGCATCGAATTCGTTTAAAGATTTGAAGGCTCTGCATAATGTCAGGATCATCGCTAAAAACAAGGAAAGAATCAGCAGCATGAGATTGGGTGGTTTTACATTCATAGATAGTCTAGCGTTTAAGACGGCATCGTTGGAAACTCTAGCTTCGAACTTAAATAGCTTTAGCATTATGGACAAGCTTTTCAAAGGGGAATCCGTGGAGCTCGTACGAGGCCTTAGGCGAAAAGGTGTGTTTCCCTATGAATACCTGACAAATGTGGAAGTGTTTGACGATAGGTGTTTACCTCCTATGTCGGCATTTGCCTCGTTGAAAGGAACAATCTGCTCCAAATCTTATCAACACGCGATGAAGAATTGGGATTTAGGCAAATGCAAAACGTTTGGAGATTACCACGACCTGAATTTGTGGATAGATTTCGGGCTTTTTGCGATGTTTTTGAAAACTTTGAAGCGACTAGTTTGGTTAGTTACGGATTGGACCCCTCCCATTACATTTATACACCCTCCCTATCTAAGGACGTGGCACTCAAGAGAACGGGAGTGTCTTTGTATCTCTTCACTAACATTGACATGCATCTTATGGTGGAAAAGGGTATAAGAGGCAGTGTCTCGTTTATAGCTAGAAGATATGCTAAAGCCAACAACCCGTATATACCTTCTACCTTAGACCCAGATAAAAAGAATTCCTAAATCATATTTTTGGACTTCAACAACTTGTACGGTTGTGTAATGTGCGAGTATCTACCGACTGGAGAGTACGAATGGGTGCCGGAGGACCAGCTCGAGGATATAAATCTCCATAATTACGGAGATCAGAGTGATATGGGGATGATATTGGAAGTGGACTTGGAATACCCAGAGATGCTTCATGCATCGCACAACAATGGTTAGCCCCGGAGCACATGAAAATCACAAAGTCTATATTTTCTTTTTTCAACCATCGGGCAATCGAAGACTTGCGGTTAACATACAGCAAAGGCCTAAAGCTAACAACTAACCTTCACTTAAAGACAAACTATGTGGTGCACTATAGGGATTTGAAATACTACATCTCTCTCGGCATCGTTTTCAAGAAAATGCACAGAGCGATCAGTTTTAAGCAAGCCCCTTAGCTGAAAGTTTAATAACGAGAAACGGCAAGCAGCTAGTAACGATTTTGACCTCTACAAACTGCAAAATAATTCAATTTTTGGTAAGACGATAGAGAACAAACGTAAGAGAAACAACGTGTTGATAGCAACGACGAAAGAGAAAGCCATCAAGTACGCGTCTCACTCCCACACCACAAGATTACTTCTCTAAGAGAGGATTTAGTAACATCATCTTGAACAAGCCCATCGTGGTTGGGTTTAGTGTCTTGGAACTATCAAAGTTATTAGTCTACTGGTTTCACTATGACCACATGATGAAAAAATACGGACCAGAGAGATGTAAACTCCTTGTCACGGATACAGATAGTCTGTGTAAGAAGATAGAAACGGACGATATTTATAACGATATGGAAGAAGATATGTCGTTGTTCGACTCATCCGACTACCCAAAAGATCGTTTCTTACACTCATACGTCAACCAAAAAGTATTAGGGAAAATGAAAGACGGTAGCGCGGGGTGCCCAATTTCCAAGTTTGTAGGGTTAAAGTAGAAGCTCTATAGTGGTTTACAATCGGATGGGAAAAACAAAATGGCTTGCAAAGGCATTAAGAAAACAGCACAAGTGGTGCACGAAATGTACAAGAATGTGCAGTTTAATAATAGCGTTGTGAGAATCTGGGGTCTTACTTTTGTTCGGAGGTGCACGAACTAAAAACTGTCACCATCAACAAGTTGGCGTTCAGACCCTATGATGACAAGAGATGGGTCTGCGACGATGTAGTCAGTACTCTATCTTATGGGCACGTGAATTCAGCTTAAACTATCTATATTATTATCCGTACATAGTCCTAATCCTTAGTGGAGTCATAGTCCTTCCATTTAACGAAACAAAGCATTTTTCCATCTTTTCCCCTGTTTTTACGAAATACTTGCTCCACCAGAAATACATCTAGAACTTGGGTTTTCTGAATTTCCTATTCGTACAAACCTCCGAGCACCGGTTTACTAGACTCGTCCTTTAGAAGATATTCGTAACTGATTGGGATTTTTGCATTTTACGGATCGTGAATACTTCGTTAGTAAAATTTTGCAAATATCCTTTGTCGAAAATTTTTTTAACTTTAGAAATCCTGACTTTATTTCCTATGGTGAATTTAGGTTTCTTCAGCAGTTGTTTAGGGCTAGTTTGTCTCAGCAACGGTTTGTGACGTATGGTTACTTTCCTAGGTTTCAGTTTTATGGTGGAATGAACCGTGTTGTTGTAATGCGAAACCAACACGTCGATAATGTGTATCCACTTGTAATTCCCCTGCCTGGTAAATTTTTTCCACATTCGAGTTTTCAGCGTTCTGTTGAAACGTCCAACCACACTCGCTTTCTTCTCAGAGTACGTAGAGTACATGTTGATGTTATGGCGCCTAAGTAGCGCTTTGAAATTTCTATTGTGGAACTCATTACCTAAATCGACTTATAAATTTTTAGGGGCAGTCGCTCCTGAGAGTATCTTCTTGAAAGCTTCGGTAACATCTAGACCGGTTTTAGATTTAAGAGGAATGGCCCAAGCAAATTTTGGACATGACGTTAATGCAAGTCAGTATGTAGTTAAATCCTTTATTTAGCTTAGCGTACGGTATCATCTCCACCAAGTCATCCTGCCATATATCGTTTAGGCTCAGTACAATCACTTTCTTTCTCGGAAAATTTTTCCGCGTTGGTTTGTGAAGTTCGTTTAAGAGTTGATCCATTTCGGTTTTTTCTCTATTCCAGATTTTTTTTTGTTCGCATTATTTTTTTAACGACCGATGCGGCTCATTTTTCTTTCCAAGAAACTGAAGGATCCTTGTGTACTTTTCGAGCTTTAGACATTAGAATTTCACCGGCAACGTGCCTTTGGTTTGAATCTGAACTCTTCGAGTAGGCAACATCGTTATCTTTACACGCCTCGTCCAGTTCATTTTTTCCTTTATCACCTCTAGCTAATCTCTTTTCTACTTTTGTTCCAGGCCCGCAATATTGATACCCTGGCAAATGTAATTCTGCGGGCAAATGGTCAATCAGTTTATTTACGATACCCTCCCCAGATTTAACGAAGGAAGATTTTTTGCTTCCACACACATCAGAAAACACTGCTCCCATTCGTCTGTTATTTTTCGATATTGAAATAATAGGAGGTTCGGGTCGGTTAGATGTGTGGCATTTACATTTCACGCAAAATTTCATCTTGGTTGCTTTTTTATTATACAAACAATTTTTAACCTAAACCTAAATTTTGATAAGCGATATTTTTTTCACGAGTGGTGATGACGCGTCGTTGTTCCAATTCTGATAAAATTTCAATCATCTCGTTCCTGTGACCATCATGCCTCGGTCGGCTGGTCCCGTACAAAAGCCTCAATCTTCTGTCCAGGTCGTTTCGATCGTCGTAGTACTTGTAATGCACCGTTCTAGCATACCCTGTTTTTTTAACCATGCTAGTCCCCTTTTTCTTCGTTTTCATACCCTCCCAAATAGGTCCTATTATCGCCGCGTACTAGGCACCGTGATTAGACTTAGGTTTTCTAGGACCCGTATCGTTGATTTGATAGATGGCATTCGTATTTTTCAAAAGAGACGCGTAAGATGCCTTGACATCGGTAGGATACGAAGGTTCTTTCAGGTCCTTAAAAACCAACAAACTCTAAAGTGCTCGTCGTCCCGGGTTCTGTTTACTGCCAACAACTATATCGTTCTCCAATATTTTTATGGGTTTATTCGTCGTTCTCAGTTCTCCGGTTTTCATGTCATATTGCAGTCCAAAGACTGGGTCGGAATTCCTGGGATTTTCGAAAAATTTGAGCAGGAAATATTTTGCCGTTTGCCCTATGATTTGCCCTGGTAACAGACTATCCAAGGAGCTGAGGGTGGGGAAATTTGGAATTTCTGGATGTGTCGAAACGTGTCTGTTATGAATTGCTGAAAGCACGGGGGTGACTTTCGGTCCTGTACTGGCAGACGCGTATTCGGTTCGCTTAACCGGAGCCAGAGTCGCATGTTTTGATACATTAGGAGAAATGGGAGGATCTCGTGCTATCAGAGTCGAATGGTCTACGAAACTGGGAGGTGTCTGCAATTCAAAATTCCCTGAGTCATGCATTGTTCCCTCAGTTTGCCACCCATCCTCGTCATCATCATCATCATCTTCTGACTTATAAGTTTTCACAGGAGTAGCAATTCGTATACGTTTTGCTCGTTTTTTAGTTGGAAAACCAACAACTACCTTCGAAGGACTCGCTGCGGGTGTTGATTTCAGGATAGTTGGTTTCAAAGTACTAACAACGGGTTTAAAAAACTCATGCAAAGATTCTTCTTGTACTTGCTCATCCAAACGTTGATCCAAAAACTTTTTTGTTAAACGTTTTTTGAGTTTAACAATTTCACGTTCGTTTCCATGTTCTATTTTCTTTCGGCTTCTTTTATTTAAGCACGAAAACGAACGTTTATAACACCCTTCATTTAACGTTTTGTCGATTGATAAAAATCCGCACGGATCGTCCCAACACGTTCTACACTATGTTTTAAACTCTGGAAATTCCATGTCAGGACCGACGTGATTTTCGTACAGATATTGTAGGTTTAATTCGTCCACAGGAAATACAATTAATAAATTGGCATTATCTCTAATCACCTGCTTGGGAATTCTTGTAGAGGACTGACTGCAATAAAAACATCGGCATTCGAATGGTGCTCTTGAGCGCAGTAACGCTCGATGTTATTTTGTTTGTCCAAAAGCACGTCATCGAAAACGATGAGATTACGAAATGTAGAATCCAACTCCTCGGGAGGAAAACTCTCTATCTCTCACCCTACCACTCCATCAATTTCCGCAAATACAGACTGTAAAGCTTGGTATTTGATTGAAACAAAGTTTTGCTATAGACATGTAATCTGTCGTAATCTAGCCACCCCTCGTTGCAAATAAAATTAAACAGTAGGTTCGTTTTCCCACAGTTTGCCGGACCTATAATCAGGCATCTAATGTTCGACGGTAGAAATGGGTGATTTTTTAGTTCTTTGCGGGGGCGGCGAATAAATCATAATTTAAAATTTCCATTGTTTTTTTTAGGTTTATTCAGAAACCAAACTCATAAAGTCTCGATCAGAAAATGTATCGTTGGTCATGTTAGGTTCACCAACTCCGTATTCAACGTTGCACCAAAGTTTCACGGTGCTAGGAGTGTTGTTGCTAACGTACACGGAGGTAATTTTACCACTAACTTCCGACAAGGTCATACTTCTGCACGAAGGAAAGTCAAACCACGGTTTTTCCATAACGTTTTTGTTAAGTTTCCCTTTAGTTTTGTGGATATCGTTGTACACCCAAGTTCTAAGGCAGAGTGGCTTATTCGCATTGTTGGTATCTTCGTTCACCTTTTTGTAGAACGGATAGCAGGATGTAACAGCGTGCAAGTAATTGGGATAATTGAACATCGTCAAAGAAGTGGGTTTATGTTCGTCAATTTGGACTTTTAATTTTTCATAGATGTACCGTTTAAGATTTTTCAACGCATTTTGAGTTTCAGCGTCCGTCTGCAAAATCCAACCCTTGTGCTTGGAATCTTTGTTCGAAATGGAAGAACCTACTCCCTTTAAATCTTTGCATTCAACGGAAGGAGACAATATATACTTTACTCCATTTTTTAACTCGGTTGCCTTCTCCTTCTTAACTTCTAACGAATGTGTTTCCAGCAAATTGGAGGGATGCGTGCACCAGGTAGGGTGAGGAATTCTGAATTTCGTTCTTTTGCTTATTCTAACTTTTTATTTTCCTTCCTTTTTTTATTTATATGTAAAATATAAAAAAAGAACCGACAGAAATAAAAAAAATGCCGGTGATTAAATTTGGTCAGTCTTTGAAGCGCACTCAGAGAGATGTGAAAGGAACTCCTGGGGTAGGATTTATATTAGACTTGAATAACGATTATGACATGTAGAATAAACGCCTGACTAAAGTTGGAGCTGCCATAGAACCCGAAGATGCCGTAATTTATTCCCAGTTTAACGAATTATAAACCGACTTAACGAAACTTAAATCCGACGTAGGATTGAAGAAAGATGCAGATGGGCATTTTAGCGCTGCGAATTAATGTATTAAAGATGTAAAATCTCCCACACAAAATAAGGATGCAGCCACCAAGGAGTATGTCGATTCAAAAGTGGTGTTGAATGCAGCCACCAAGGCGGATGTCGATTCAAAAGTGGTGTTGAATGCAGCCACCAAGGAGTATGTTAATTCAAAAGTCGTGTTGAATGTGGCTACTACAGACTACATCGATTCAAAAGTCGTGGTTGATGCAGCCACACAAGAATACGTCGATTCAAAAGTGTTGATAGATTACGACATGCGAGACAACCGTTTAATTAATCTAGCCATCGGTTTAGACCACCAAGATGCGGCTACTTATTCTTAGTTAAACAACTTAGAATCGGACATGAAAAAATTTCAATCAGATGGGGGAATGAAGGAGATATCAACGGTCATTTCGAAGCTAATAATAAATGAATCAAAGACCTTGCTCTTCCCACGCAATCTAGGGATGCTGCTAACAAAGAATATGTCGACAAGATTACAACAATGAGCAGGGTATTAATTTAGACTATGATGTATACGATGCGAGGCACAAACCTCTGAAGAATCTAGAACCTGGTTATAATCCCGGATATGCTGTAAATTATTCTGAGCTAATCAATTTAGAACGGGAAATGAGAAACCGACAGGTACTGTCATTACCCGAAGAAGAAAAGGGAAACTTTAATGCAACCAAAAGACGAATTATAAGCCTACATAAACCCGAAGCCCTCGATGATGCTGCTACGATGCAGTATGTGCTCGAAAAATGTATGCAAATTATCTGTTTTTACATCATCACTCCAATAAAAAAAGTGACCTTTTCTTCTGCGGCAATGACATTCCTTTTAATTATTACTATTGCTCGGACGGGTATTATTTGAGGGGATTGGCCTTGAGGGGTGTTCCAATAGGTCTAAATATGCAATGTGTAGTATTTTCACGACATTTTAAAACCGGAATATGAATATAGAGAATATAAAGACCGTGAAGAATTGAGAGAAGGACCGCGTACTGGTTTTCAGTTTTATTACAGAAACTGGAATCCTGAGGATGAAACTGTAGTTGATATAGACATTGAACCAAGAATAATTGGTGGAAAAAACTTTTGCACCTTTGGCCTGGTGCTTGTATTTCTAAAGCAGCTGATATGGAGAGCCCTCCAGAAATTGGAAATCTTTATCAAGTAGATCTAAAACTAAGCCCAGGTAAATTTATAAAACTACCTCCTCATCATATCTAAAAGAATCTCGTAATCGTGTCCCTCCATCAAGAAATTCAGAAAAAACAAGCAGAAATGTCCGCATCATATTTGATTAAAATTTTGTACTCCATCGTGATTGTATTGAACGGGTCCCAATCACTCGGAGATTGAGGAGGGAGGACCGAGATTGCCGAAACTATCGAAATAACAGGATGTGCCCGTAACTGTCGAGTAAGCAACTCAATGACTGCCGTCTCCATCGTGAAAATCTTCGAGATTGACGATGCCGCATTCGCCGCGAGGTTTAGGTTTTAGGGGCAACCGATACTTGCTAAAAGTGCCTCTGTATTAAGAATTTTCAAGACTTTGACCAATCTGTTTAAGTCCAGATTAGTTAATGGTTTATTAAAATGGATCAGGCCCTCGCTGGCTTCAGAAAGAGCCCTCTGCTACGACTCATTTTTGTTGCCTTCTTCTTTTTTCGTTTCAAACCCAAACCCTCCATCTTCTTGTTATGTCTCGCCATCTCACCCAGTACCTTAGCATCGTTCTGAGCTTTCTTAACGGCCATAGTTATACCTGCCGCTCCACTTGCTAACCCTCCCACACTGCCTATGAGTGGACCGAGCAATGCCAACAGTGGTAAAAACCCTCCTCGTTTTCTTCGATTTCTGGTCTTGCGTCTTTTCAATATTTTCCCATTTCTTTTTTATTATATTAATAAATAACTTCGACTTTGCCTCTATCCAGTTTCAAACTCATTTTTCTCTCTCCGATCAGCAGCGCGTGACAGGTCGTGTTGGCGGGGACAGCGGTGTTAAATTTTAGTTTCACTTGCACATCGACGACCCCCGACTGAAGTATCTCTAACTGTTTAGATCAATCAAAAACCACTAGAGGGTAAGTCCTTTTAAACTGAACCGAATCGAAGCAGAGATCCCCGACATCCTACAAAGCATGTCTAAACTGCTGAGCCATTCTATACAGGATGGGATATTCTCCGCTAGAAAAATTTACGCCTAAATCGAGGAAAGGGTAACGCTCGGAATTTAAAGTCACGTGAGCATCCTGAAGACTACAGTTATCGTACACAGCAGGATTTTTTAGTTTGAGCATCTTTTCTGTTAGTCTGCAGAGCTAGAATGACTCACCTAGGCTTTTCCACCACTGAAGTAGTGAGAACCCTCCACGTGAAGCTGGTGCTCTGTGGCAATTCGCAAGAATCGTAATGCTAGTGTCTAAAGCCCAAATCCACGTTCATCCCCCCCCCCTCGATGTATTTAAAAAGCCTGAGTTTTTGCTCGTCGGACGTTGTGACATGCGCCACGTGCTACGAAACACTGGTCAATTCGACTTTTCCGGCAACAGTGGCAGCGGCCCTAAATACAGCATCGTCGTTGCTCGCCCTAGACAACGTCAGCATGTGCTTGGTACCATAGAGTACCTTGTTGTAATTTTCGAAAAATCCCATGCAGTGTTTTAAAGGAATGGCGAACAAGAAGCTCCCTTTAGGAACAGGTTCCTTCACGATGGTGGAATGTCTCAATTTGAATCGTATGTTATCGTCCAAACTGGCAGTGGACACTTCCACAGCGTCTAAAGCCCAGCAATTCCCCAGCAACGATACTTGATCACTCGAGCCGTAGGTGAGCAGGCCTTTCATCAGTGTCCTGTACCCCAGGTAATTTAATTCATCCACGAGCTTGTTCCCCCAAGTGATATTTAATGCTGGAAACAGGTACATGGGACCGTTATTGACGAGAGTTGACATAATTAGTACCGTCGCTTTTCAGCAGCTTGCCTATAATCAAGAGATAACTGTTAGCAACATGCAGGAACAAATCTTGGTTTTCGATTATAATTATAATTTCCGAATTGACATTGTTAAGGATAGTTCCTACAATCGGATTATATTCATGAAAAGAATAGCTCTCTCCATGGAGGAATCATGTTGTAACGATTCGTTTATATTCAGATAATCTTCAGTTAAGCTCATCTCCTAGCCGTGGTTATAAATTTGATGAATGCTCGGTTTTTTTGCATTAATTTATTATTATCTTGACTAATCCTTTTCCCAATATTATTTTTTTTCTTTCGAATACCAAAATTCCTTTTGTATTTTATATAAGGATTATTTTTTCGATCTGAGGAGAAGGTGGACCGTGAGAGTTTCGCCGTTTAAATTTATTATTTCCTTATCTTGAGAAGTTAACCAAATGTGTATATTTCTAATCTTATCGGTAGTGACTGGCAAATAAATCAAACTTTGAGGACCAATTATCATCTTGTAACCAGGGGGCACTCCCGGATAGAAAGCGTAAATGCAAGGTTGCATGTCGTCATTCACGTATGAGGAACCTATTATATTAGTGTAAACGAAAATCGTATTGATGCTCAAAATATCTACAGATTTTTGCTCTTGTTGAGATTTAGTATAAGTACCGTGGAGGAACCCCAAGACTTGGCCTAAACTATTATCTCCCAAAAAGGACAGTCCATAGGCCAGATTACTGATGATTAAGTTAGTTTTTAAAGTACTGTGGTTTGGTTCTATGGCAATGGCGTTTTTTTCGTGTCCATTTCGCTGTATTACAGCTTGAAAGAATTTATTTAAATCAGAAATTTCGTAACCACCTGGGATGACTCGCACCTTAAACCAGTTTGCTCCACCATCGACTGTGTACGAAATTTCGTTGTTATCATCGTGAACATTAAATATGCAATAATATGTATCCAAGGAAACTAGAGCAATTTTGTACTCCTTTTTAGGATTCAAATATATAGGTTTTCTTAAATTGCAGCTTAGTTCGGCGTCCACCCCTGTTAAAATGATTGAACTCGAATCAATGACTTTTTTTTTATTATTTATTTATAACCGCAAATATCATTCGGATGCTTAGTCGAGCTCAGACCACGACAATCATCGATAATTCTCAGGATGTTAAAGCTAACAAAGCAACTGCACTGTGTTAAAGCTTATAACTCGAGACTACCACCCCTAATGTTGAGGCTGCCACCTCACCGAGATAGACGGCGGTGTTAGCTTCCTGGTGCAGGGCCCTGGATATGCGGCTTCCGGCCCTGCATCACCCGAGTGCCACGCGGGGCTTTCTTTTCTGGGGAGCGCACCGCCGCGACTTCTTTTTTGCTCTCAATGGCAACTTCTTCCCTCCCCTCCCCCACAAAATCTTCTTCCCCCCAAAATTCTTCCCCTCCTCGCCGCACTAGCAAGTGCCAGAGGAGGGAACCTGAGATGGTTGGGCCTAGTGCCCAATTACCAGAGGTTCGTAAGAGTCGGGACCAAGTCCCGAAGTTCCTGGTGATGACAGGCGAGGATGTTACATAACTCGGTCCTTTCGCTGTCCACAAAGCGCTAAAAGGGATCTGTGGTTCAGATCCGAAGAGTGTCTCTCGGCTCCGTGCTGGGGGATACCTTGTGGAGGTTGCGGACGATGCTCAGGCAAAGAGGCTTTTGAAGGCGAGTGCACTGGGGTTATGCCCGGTGCGTGTGGAGCCGCATCGTACCTTAAATAGCAGTAAGGGGGTCGTGACGTGGTTTGATTTGAGGGGTCTCGGTGATGGTGTCATCCTGGACGAACTCAAGGCACAAGGCGTTACGGCCGTTAGGCGTTTGACGCGGAAAGGCGAGAATGGTGCCCAGCCAACTGACACCTTTTTCCTGACCTTTGATTCGCCGGTTGCACCGCAGCACATTATTGCCGGTTACCTGCAGTTGAAGGTCAGATGTTACGTCCCGAACCCAATGCGGTGTTACAGCTGTCAACGCTTTGATCATACCAGCGGTTCGTGAAAGGGCAAGCCAACCTGTGTTAGCTGTGCTCAGGCAGCCCATGAGGGCACTGATTGTGCTGCCCCAGAGCGGTGCGTCAACTGCGGTGGTCAGCACCAGGCCTCTTCACGGGACTGCCGTGTTTACGTCGAGGAACGTCGTGTTCAGGAATTGAAGGTAAAGGACGGGCTTTCCTACTCGGAGGCCCGGAAGAAAGCCAAACTATCGGCGCCAACAATAACACGATCTTTTGCGCAGGTGTGCAGTGCGCCATTGCCTGGCCCAGTTAGTGAGTCTGCTGATTTGGCGGATTTGCGCGCTGAGCTTAGGTCTTTGACGAGGACGGTCGGCATGCTTGTTACTTTGTTGGCCCAGCAACATCCATCTTTGCAGGGTCTTTTGGGTCCTTCGGACCCGGTTGCTGCCGTGCCGTCGACTTCTGCTCAGCCTGCAGATGCTTCTGCTCATGTTACTGTTCCTGATGCTCTAACTGTTCCCAGGCAGGTTAAGGCTTCGGCTAAGCCTCCGCCTGCCCGGAGTTTGCCACAGAAGACGTCGAAGAAGAAGGCTCCTGCTGGTAAGGCCTCAACACCACCCGTGAGGACGTTGCCACCGGGAGAGACGGTGAAACGGTCGTTGAACGGCCAGCTTGCTGAGGGGTCCATTGCGTCCCCTCAACATCGTGATACTACTCTGCCCATGGAGCAGGAAGAGATTTCCTGTTCTAATTCTCCAGAACTTTTACCTCCTTCCGAGGACAACTTCGTTCTGAACCTCACTCCATCTTTTGATTCGGGTGAGGATTCAGATGTTTTCGGATCGCCTAGAGGAGGAGTTGAGGAGGATGATGTGGTCTTAAGCCCGCCCTAATGCCTGCGCATATTATCGTTCAGTGGAACTGTCAAAGTTATCGGACCCATGCAGAAGAGCTGCGACTGCTTTTGTCGCATTGGCGACCTCTGTGCCGCTGCCTTCAGAAAACTTGCTTTAAGGCGTCGGATAATCCGGTTGTTCGGGGTTACTCTGTCTACCGTCTGGATGCAGACCCTGTGCCACGTGCACATGGTGGTGTTGCAGTGCTGGTTCAACACTCTCAGCCGCATGCCAGTGTGCCTCTGTACACTAGATTTCAGGCAGTAGCAGTTCGAGTTTCTTTCAGCTTCGATATTACTGTCTGTTCGGTTTATTTACCACCGGATGAGGTCTTTGGGGTTGGTGACCCGGAGGACCTGGTTCGCCAGCTTCCTGCCCCGTTCCTCTTGCTGGGTGACTTTAACAGCCACCACGTCCATTGGGGAGGACCTAATACTGACAACAAGGGGAGGATCCTGGAGGAGTGGATGCGGAGGGGGTCCGTTTCCATCCTGAACGATGGAGCCATGACACACTGTAACCTGGCCACGGGCAATTGGTCAGCGGTGGACTTAGCCTTTTGCCTGCTGGCCATCCCAGTTCACTTCGCTTGGGGTGTCACTGTCGATCTGCATGGAAGCGATCACCTCCCCATTGTGTTGTCCACAACACAAGGCGGTTCTGTGGCTTCCAGGCCAGCCCGGTGGGCGCTTAAACGTGCTGAATGGTCAGCTTTTGCTGAGGCTGCTGTATTTCAGCGTGCAGTTGAGGACTTTTCTGATGTAGATGAACTTTCCACTCATTTCGCTGATGTGGTCCTTACTGCTACTAATGCTACTATCTCGCGTACGTCCACACAGCCGCGGCGGGTTCCTGTTCCGTGGTGGACACCAGCTTGCGGGCAGGCCATTCAGGCCCGCGGGCGAGCGTTGTGTGCATTTACAGTCAGCCCAACTACTGACAACTTTATAGCCTTTAAGCGCTGTCGTGCCCGTGCCAGGTATGTCATCCGTGAGGCTAGACGTGCTTCGTGGGCAGCTTATGTTTCGTCGATCACGCGCTCCACGCCTTCTCAGCAGGTGTGGCGGAAGGTGCGCCAGATCTCGGGGTAGGCCGTGTCTTCCCCGGTTTCACAGCTGAAGGTGGCGAATACCGTGATCTATTCTGTGCCGGATATCGCCGAATGTCTTGCGTCTGCGTTTGCGCAGGTCTCGAGTGATAACCATTATGATCCTGGTTTCCTCAGAATAAAGCATAGAGAAGAGGCTCACCCTCTAGACTTTTGCTTCGACGGGCTAGAGGAGTGCAATTTACCGTTCGCCAGGCAGGAATTTGTTTCAGCTTTGTCTAAGTCGCATGACTCCGCCCCAGGGCCTGATGATGTTCACTATCAGCTGTTGAAACATCTGCCTCTTGCCTCCCAGCAGTTCTTGCTGGAGATGTTCAACCGTGTGTGGGCAGAAGGCTCTGTTCCGGCAGCGTGGAGGACAGCAGTGGTCATCCCGATTGTGAAGCCGGGCAAAGACCCTACTGCTCCTTCCAGTTATCGCCCAATCGCTCTGACTAGCTGTGTCTGTAAACTTATGGAACGGATGGTCGGTGAGAGGTTGGTCTGGGTGCTGGAATCATGGGGATTCTTATCTGCGTCCCAGTGCGGCTTTCGACGGTTTCGGTCAACCATCGATCACCTGGTTGCCCTTGAATCGGATGTGAGGGAGGCTTTTCGTCTGCGTCAACATCTGGTTCAGGTTTTCTTTGACTTGGAGAAGGCGTATGATACGACGTGGCGTTATGGGATTCTCCGTAATCTCTATAACTATGGCTTGAGGGGACAGATGCCGCTGTTGCTTTCCGCTTACCTCTCAGGCCGTTATTTTTGCGTTCGTGTCGGGGCGACTCTTTCCCGCCCGTTTGTCTTGGAGAATGGTGTGCCTCAAGTAGGTGTTCTTAGTGTCATCTTGTTTGCTATAGGGATCAACCACATTGCTCAGCAAGCTGCTGTTCCCCAGTCATTGTTTGTCGATGACTTTGGCCTGCGCTTTCGGGCAGCTCGCATGCAGACCTGCGAGCGGCAGCTACAGCTGGCGATTAACAAAGTCCAGACCTGGGTGGTCAGTAATGGTTTCCGGTTTTCTCCGGACAAGACTGTGTGCGTCCACTTTTGCCGCCAACGAACACTGCACCCAGATCCTTGCCTGTACTTGGGACAGGCACAAATTCCTGTTGTGCCAAAGGCACGTTTCCTGGGTCTGGTGTTCGATTCCAGGTTATCTTGGCTTCCACACTTGCGTCAACTTAAAGACAAGGCTTTGCGGGCCTTAACATCTTGCGGGTCCTGTCGGGCACTTCATGGGGTGCCGATCGCACTGCCATGTTGCGCCTTTACCGAGCCCTTGTCCGCAGCAAACTTGATTATGCGTGCATGGTGTATGGTTCAGCTAGTGACTCGACTCTCCAGATGTTGGACACTGTGCATCACAGTGGCCTGCGTGTAGCGACTGGGGCATTTCGAACTTCTCCAGTGGTCAGCCTCTAGGCTGAGGCCTCGGAGCCACCTTTGACCATTCGTTGGCGACAGCTTGCCATTCAGTTTGCTGTGCGTTTGCGTGCCGTGCAATCCAGTCCTGCTTGGTCCGTCGTTTTTGGGCCAGACTTGCGAGTCGGTAGACGCAGGGTGGGTAAGGGTGATTTCAGCTCCAGCAGTCCTGTCAGGAGTTAGCCTTTGAAATACCCTGCGTCTTGAGGCTTGGGGGATGCCAGTTGCCCCTTGGCTTGTCCCAAGTGGCTGTTTCATTTTCGCTCTGGCGTCCCTCCCGAAGGGTTTCACTCTACCTGCGCAGTACTTACAGGAGTTCCAGCGGCTGTGTTCTCAGTACGCTGGTTATCAGCGCCTGTTTACTGATGGGTCGAAGTCAGACGTTGGTGTGGCCTGTGCTTGTGTGTGTAAGGGAGTAACAGTTGCACATCGCCTTCCATCAGGCTATTCTGTGTTTTCTGCAGTGCTTTTGGCTCTTGGTTTGGCGGTGGAATGGATCCTTGACCTTCAGGGCACGCATTTCATTATCTTTAGTGATTCCATGAGTGCCCTGGAGTCCTTGGCGAATTACAATCCTCGGAACCCCTTGACACAACGTGTTCAAGCTTTGCTTTCCCGCTTGCCTGGCCAGCGGAAAACCGTGCTTTTCTGCTGGATCCCGGGCCATGTTGGGATAGCAGGGAATGAGCAAGCTGATTCTGCTGCGAAAGGGGCCCTTTCTGGCCCTCTTGGTAGGGATCTCAGCCTTGTTCCCTCAGACGCCTTTCCAACTCTGTGTCTGAGGTTACACGCTTTTTGGCAAACCTTGTGGGACAGACAGGATGATAATAAATTACGGGCCATTAAAGACACTGTCGAGGAGTGGCGCTTGGCGTGTCGCTGCAGTCATCGTGAGGAGGTTGTGTTGGCCCGTTTGCGCATTGGTCACACCCGATTTACTCACTGTTTCGTTTTGTGGGGGGGTTGACCCTCCTGAATGTTATTGGTGTCGACGGCTACTTACGGTCCGGCACTTACTTGTTGATTGTCGCCATCTTGATGGTGTTCGCCGTCGTTTCCGTCTTCTGCATGACATTGCGCGTCAGTTGGGCGATAATTCTGTCCTTCTGTCAGGTGTTTTTCAATTTTTGCAGGAGGTACAGATGTATGACAAGATTTAGATTAGGGGTTTGAATAACATCTCTGTAATGTGTGGTGCAGTGGCAACCCGGACCACTGCATTGTGACTGAGGTTGGCGCTAATGACCAAGTTGTCGACGCGCCATTAAGTCTCAATCCCCCCCCCCTAATGTTGCTAAATTCCTCATTTTCCATAATGTGAAAGTTCATAAAATATTTATACCACTCAGACCACTTTTTGATTACTCAGACCAGAGTGGACATACCACTCTAACCAATCAAAATGTAAAAGTTCATATGAAGCGGTTAGTTCACAAGTGGCTAGGTCCACAGGATCATTCTTTTTTTTCTAAGTGCCACTTACTCTACACAGGGCCAAAGGTTACAGACTTAGATGGGCGGTGTAAAAGGGAAAGTTGCTTAGAATCAATTGCACAGTCCAAAAATGCAATAAAAAATAGTTTTTTTTTACTGTGTTCAACATGCTATTGTTGGGGTGGTGAATAGATGGCTGCCACACATTCAAACTTATAGCAGCAACTTTCATAAAATATAAAATAAACGGTAATACTTACAACTGCTTCCTGACAAGAACTAAATAAAAATATATTTTCAAATATATCTGTATGCACTACACATGCTGTAATGACGCCCTGTCGAAAAACCTTCGTTTTCGCAACGAACACTTTTTTTTCTCGAGCGCCCAATACGCAAAAAGACCTCGGTCTTTGCCCAGCCACATCTCCGTCAATAATGGACTAAAAAGGCCAAACTCTTCAACCCTTAATAGCCACCCATCCTAGCTACAATTCTGGTGAAACAGAACTTTAAAATTCCTACTAGAAGATTTACTACACCAATTTGAAAATCACTCCAAACCAACTGCAGCGCTCACCATTTCCGGCCGCCATTATTGAAAACTAGATGTACATTTGTAATTTATTTTCATTATTCTTTTCGGGCAAAATACCCACAACACTAGCTTAGTTGTGAATTAGAAGGGGCTTCCTTTAAGGTACTTAACCTCACATATATGTTGGATACAGACTTGGTACGATATTTTTTATTCTGTTTGAATGATCACAAATACCATGAAAAATGACCATCTTTCCCGATCGCCATTCTCTGCTGAGAAACTTAACTTAATTATTGCGTTATAGCATTTATATAAGCTAGTCTATTTAATCTTTTTATATATTCTTTTACCCCCAGAAACGCTAACATTAGTCCGAACCAATTCGACATCGGCATTCTAACGGACACGAATTTTGTGTAAATATTTTTTCTTTAAATCTCCATGCAAACTCCGACTGGGACCATCCGAATGTAAACCCTGGCTTTTCCTACTATTAAACTTATATCTTGAAAAGATCTGTTCACCAAAGCAATCCGAAACCAAAGTACTGTGCCTTAAACTTCGTCCTCCCCCTCAACCTCCATAAAGATGGAAAAGCCGAACGTTCAAACAAGAGTTAAATAAATACAGACGGAAACCTATTTATGTTGCCTTTTGGACTTAGATGTCAAACTGCCTGATCACCTGCTGAGACAGTCTGACTTATAAATCCAAAAGACAATGTAAATAGATTTGCATTGTATTTATGTTTTCCCGAAAAACTTCAGAGGAGAAATCTTAAAAAGTCTATTTTTTTAAAATGTATTTCCCTGTTCCCCTGGAAAACGTTCGGAGATGAAATATACGAGTTAAGACATAATTATAACTAGTAGTGGGGATTTGCGATATGAGGACATACCCCTCCACGCCGAAAAACCTGCTTCCCACGCGCGATTCTTTTGTCAATCTGGAGGAGGGGGGGCGCGCGATTTTTTGTCGATCTGGAGGAGGGGGGAAAAGTTATTTTTGCTACCTTTTTCCATTTAGTCGATCTGGTGGAGGGTGGGGAGTGAAATGTGGCACCGTTTTCGTCAATCTGGAGGAGGGGTCTGCATAAACTGACCCTCAAAAAAAATCGCTTGTACAAAAATTTTTTGTAGATCTGGAGGAATGTGCTTTTTTGGCACTTTTTCCGTTTTCCTCAATGTGGAGCCCGTTTTCCATGCGCGGGTTTTCGTCGATCTGGAGGAGGAGGAGACATCTCAATTTGGCACTCCCGTTTTCGTCGTTCTAGAGGAGGTGGGCCCGCTTTCCGAGCGCGGGATTATGCAAAAATGGACCCTTAAAAGTCGCTTCCCACGAGCAATTTTTTGTCGATCTTGAGAAGGGGGAAAAAGTGCTGGTTTTTCTCCAATTTTCTTCAATCTGGAGGCCCGCGCGCGATTTTTTGTCGTTCTGGAGAAGGAGTGAAATTTGGCACCTTTTTTCGTCAATCTGGAGGAGGGGCCTGTGATTGCCTAAATAGACCCTAAAAAAATTGCTTCCCGCACGCGATTTTATGTAGATCTGGAGGAGGGTGCTGGCTTTTTTCCGTTTTGTCGATTTGGAGGAGGGTTTTGTCTTTTTTCCCGTTTTCATCGATCTGGAGGAGGGGTTGTGTGCATAAATGAATCCTTTAAAAAAATCGCTTCCCGCGTGCGATTTTTTGTCGATCTGGAGGAGGGTGCTGGCTTTATTTCCCGTTTTCATCAATCTAGAGAAGGTGCTGCCTCCTGCCAAACACTCAAAAAAAAAATCGCTTCCCGCACGGGCAAAAACAGACCCTAAAAAATCACTCCAGCATGCAGGATTTCGTCAATCTGGAGGAAGAGTGCTTTTTGTTATCTTTTTGCATGCTGGAAGTGTGGCTATAGCCAAGATGGGTCGAGGTCATCCATGGGAAAAGTGCCCTTTGGTTAGCAAAATTTGTCCTTTTGATACCAAAAAATGTCCTTTCGCTACAGGAGTCCTTTGTCAACTCCGAGCGGGGAGTGACGTCATCCGAAGGGCTTTTGGGGCATTGTAAGAACTCTAAAAACTCTCTATTCAAAGCGAAAAAATCACGAATTAGCATCATTTTGGGGAAATTGGAGGGGTCGTGCGAGTGCTCTGTGAGCTTTCACATTGTGATTACTTTAAAAAGCTCTCAAGTGATTCAAACTGTACAAATGACGAATGAGCAACATTTTTGGGGTTCCCAAATTCGGAGGGGTCATGCAGATGCTTTTTGAGCTTTCAAATTGTAGTAACTCTAAAATGCTTTAAAGCGTGAAAATGACAAATGAGCAACATTTTGGGGGTTCCCAAAACTGGACGGGTCGTGCAAGTGCTGTTTGAGCTTTCACATTTTTTTTCTGCTTTCCACCATTTAAAAAAGGCAACATCGTGGATTCCTGTTCAAGTATTCTCTCCGGCAAAGACTCTGATTTCAGAATTAATTTAAATACTCCCATTCATTTGGACTCTGAAAAAAATTACGAATTGGCTCTGCTTAATTTAGACACGTATAACAGCATTCATAACATCACCTCAAAAAATAACGAAATTCAATACACTACCGATGCTGCGGCTTCCTGGCACAAAGTGTTAGTCACCCCGGGGGCTTACGAAATCTAAGATTTGAATAAATTTCTCAAGTCGGCGATGGATTCGAATGGGCACAGCAAGGATGCCATTACAATTCTCCTAAATCTAAACACTTTAGGAACCAACTTGATAATTACTGATCCAAACTATGGCCTGTTCTTTTCGGGCAATAGGAGTTTGACTCCAGTTTTGGGGTTTGACTTGGCCAACTACGTGAGAAGTCAAGAAAGTCAAAATCCAGTCGACATTATGAGCATCAACACAATTTTCGTACATGTGGATATCATCGGCAATTCGTATCTAAACAACGACACTCAGCCCACTTTATATTCCTTTTATCCCAATTCACCACCCGGTTTCAAAATCATAGAGTCCCCGCATAATTTAATTTACCTCCCATTTATTACAAAATTAATCAGAAATATAAGAGTTTGGCTCACTTCACAGACCAACGAGCCATTGGATTTAAATGGTGAGACACTAACTGTGCGTCTTCATTTGAGATCTAAATTAAAAAAAGGATAAAATGCTCGTGTTTGGAAAAAAGGGAAAAGACTTAATTTTAACTTTAATAATAAAAAAAAGACAAACGGTTTGACACCTAGAAACAAAGCTTTCATCATATTCATAACAACACCCAGAAAATGAGTGTAGTAGAAGATTACTTAAAAATCAACGAACCTTTGGTGTACGATTCATCGGGCGAGTCTTACACGTAGCACGAATACAATCATATTATTGGCACTAATCTCAACAATGTAAATTCAGAAATCCGCATACACGTAGAAAATCAAGATTTATTTCTGCATGTTGCTAACAGCTACCTCCTGATTAAAGGGAGGTTACTGAAGGACGATGACTCGGCTTACACGGACACTGGTGTAGTTAGTCTTATTAATAATGCTCCCATGTTCCTGTTTTCTAACATCAAATACCATCTCGGTGATAAACAAGTAGACAAGTTAAATTATCCAGGGTTCGGTACTCTGATGAAGGGACTGCTCACCTATGGCTCGGCGGAGCAACCGGCTCTGCTCGGCCAGTGCTGGAAGCTGGATAGTGCGGCTTCAGTCGCGGCTGAACTAATGGACAACTTGGGATACAAACAGCGGCACGCGTCTATCATCGTTGAAACAACTCCCGAGGGAAGCTTTACGTTCGCCATCCCTCTGAAACACGTCATGGGATTTTTCGAAAATTACGATAAGCTAATCTACGGAACTAAACACGTGCTCACACTCATGCGAGCAAGTGATACGAACGCAATCTTCAAAGCAGCAGCAGCGGCCAATGGTAAAGTCGTTCTAAATAGCATCAACTGGCTCCTTCCACATGTCACTGCCTCGGACGAACAGAAACTTAAACTATACAATCTCATCGACCACAGAACGACAGCGGATTTAGGATTTAGGCACTGGCATTACGAAAGCTGCGTGCTCCCTCAAAACACCAACTTCACCTGGTGTGTGCTGACTACTTCAGCTGTTGAAAAACCTAGGTGGATAGTTTTAGCTTTTCAAACAAACAGGCAGGACTCTTTAGTCAAAAACCCTGTTGTGTTTGACCACTGCAGTCTGTAAGATGCTCGCGTGACTCTAAATTCAGAAAGACATCGGTTTCTTGATTTAAATACTAATTTTGTTACTGGAGAGTACGTCGGCGTGTACAGAATGGTGCAGCAATTTAGGCAGCTTTGCTACGACACCAACGACTTGAGTTTTGACTTGCTTCAGTTCAAGAAAGCCTATCCTCTCGTGGTGTTGGATTGCTCCAAACAGTACGAGAGGCTTCAATCTGGAATCGTGGACGTACAAGTCAAACTAAAGTTTAGAGCAGCAGTTCCAGCTAACACTACTTGTCACGCTCTCCTTATTGGAGATAGGAAAATGAATCTAAAGTTGGACAGAGGCAAAGTCGAAGTTGTTTATTAAATAATAATAATAAAGATAATATGGCGCTCAAAACAAGATCACGAAAAAAGAAAGGCGGCTTTTTGCCATTAGCACTGTTAAGACCGATTTTAGCCGGGATCGGAGGGTTGGCGGGCGGAAATGTGGGAGTGGTCTCAGCCGTATAAAAGGCACAAAACGATGCAAAAATTCTTGCTGAACTAGTGCGACATCACAAGCAAGTGGAAGGTTCCGGCTCAAAGAAAAAAAAATTAATCAAAAAGAGAAGCAAAAAAAAATTGCCCCGTGGCAGAGGTCTTTACTTAAGACCACCCAAGGTTTAATCGATTTTAATAAACCTTTAACGAACTTTGATTTAAATGGATTGGCTAGAGTAATGAAAATTCCAAAATTCAGAGGTACTTTTAGTGAAGACACGCTTCTTTTAAAACTTTGGCCTACTGGTGAAAACGGAATAGTAAACTTGGAAGATTTCCACGATGGAGACGGAAGTCACTGGGTAGCTTATTCCACCGTTTCGGGAGAACCTTGTTATTTCGATAGTTTTGGCAACATGGGCCCTCCCCGGTCTGTGGTAAACTACTTGGGACCGGGAATTAAATACAATTACGAACACGTACAAAACTTTGACCAGATTTGGTGGGGTCACTTTTGCCTATTTTTCCTAAGTGCCTTCTCTAAGGCTCGTAATTACAAAGCTGTTTTAGATAGGATGAGACGAGTAATCTATTGAAAATTTACGTGCAAATCTAACTGGAAATAAACGTCTTCTGGGTGAAAATCTTCGAATGTCTCTACAGTGATGGGCAAATTTTTTTCTATTACGTAAGGAATTTCGAAAACGGTAGCTGTAGAATATTCGTCCTTTAGTTTAGTAATGTAAAGGGCGCTCGTTCCTATTTTACAATTAGCAACAAGTGCAACACTCGGGTTGCTGCAGTAGAAGATTGCTTTCTGAATTAAACCTGGACTCGTACACACGAAGCTCGAGAGAGGACGGGAATTAATGAACCAATCGCTCGTTTTTTCAAAGGGTTTTTCATGCAGAAACTGATCAGCATGAAACTGTTTTCATGCACAAATTTCTTCGTAGCCGCATCACTCGGTAAAGTAGGTTCGCTTAGATTTCTAATCGGTTTGCTCGTGGCATTAAAGTATTCTTTTTGCTCATCTTGTAACAAACAATTGCTGTCGACAAATACCTTAGTAACAGCATCGTTCGGTAAGGTAGATTTGCTTAATTTTCTAATCGGCTTGTGCGTCGCGTTGAAATATACTTTTTGGTCGTCTTGTAATAAACAATTCCTATCGACGTACACTTTTGATGCCGCGTCAGGGAAAAGCTATGTCCTTAGTTTGCTTCTTCCTCGTGTAGAAATTCCCATCAGCATCATCTACACACAACGTATTTTTTTCCATACGAGAAATGGAGGAAGCCAACTCGTCGGTGAGAAGAGTAATGGCAGGAGGCAAGTCGGTTTTAAGTTTTTGAATGTCCATTGCCAGAGTACCGATCTGAGAATAATTTACCGCATCTTCAGGCTCGATAGCAGCTCCTACTTTAGTTACACGCTTGCTTTGCATGTCGTAATTGTTTTCCAGGATTAAAACATACCCTAGTCCCTGCTGTCCTCTCGGACCGACTCCTATCACTTCACCCGCTTCCCCCTCGTTCTTTTCAATGCTTGTCCAAACTTATTGGCCGACATCTTCTTTTTAAATACGAGAAATTTTTTTTTAATGTATCGATGAGGCTTATTTTTAAAATTTCTAGTATATAATAAAAGGAAGAACCTCAAAATAAATAACCTCAAAATGTGTCAACCATCATGGCAAACAAATCTTTCCAATCTCTTGCAAAAAAACTTGCTGAAAGTTAAGAACGACAAAGGCACAAAGATTAACAACGGTGTAAAGTTTTCCTTGTCTCCTTCCATTCAGTTTCAAGATTTAAAGGGTCCGGGGACTCCCGTTTCGGACGAAAAGTCGAAATATAAAGGCTGTATTTCACCCAGCGACTCGGAAACTCAAAAACTATTAAAAAATCTAAAATGGTACATCTGTAAAAAACTAGAGATCGAGTTTGATGAGCAAAAACCGGTGTCCTTGACTACGTTCAATTATTCCAATACTATGCACGCGGCTTACCCCTGTTACCCCTCTTGCTAAAAGGTGAATGAAGGAGACAAACCGCTCTGTCTTAGAACTTGGGTGTACGAGAACATTCACAAAACTAGAGGGAAACTTAACAAAAATGTTATCGACAAACCCTGGTTTAACTTGCCATCTTACAACGTTTTAAACTTGACGGAAGTCATCGGGAAAATTACCGCAGTATATTTCACTGATGATTCTCCCAGCAACGTGAAATTATGATGCAACATAGACTATGGAGTAGCTCATTCAGATGTTTCCAACGACAAATTTACGGATGAAGACTTTATGGGTTTGGTATCTCTGTAAACATAAAAAATGTGTAAATAAAAAAGCTATGGAAATTAAAAACTATGACTTTTTCGTACCTAAGAAAGAGCCTAAAAATCATCCATTTCTACCTTCGAATATCAGATGTCTAATCATAGGACCCACAAATTGCGAAAAAACTAACTGTTTAATTTCATCTGTAACGAAAGATGGCTCGACTACGACTGGTTATTTATTTACAGTAAAACTTTATGTCAGTCAAAGTACAAAGCTTTGCAGTCTATATTTGGTGAAATTGAGGAAAAAAAAGGACGGAATGTCGCTTTTTTTCCCGATTCTCAAATTGATTTAATTCCACCTGAAGAACTGGACCCTAATTATCGAAACCTGATTGTTTTTGATGATTCCCTTTTGGACAAGCAAAAAAACATCGAACGTTACTTCGCTCAAGGGCATCATTCAAACGCCGACGTTTTTTATTGCAGTCAGTCCTACACGAGAATTCCTAAACAAGTAGTTAGAGACAATGCAAATTTATTAATTCTTTTTCTGGTAGATGAGTTAAATTTGAAACACGTTTACGAAAATCACGTTGCCCCTGACATGGAATTTTCAGACTTTAAAACGTTGTGTCAAAATTGTTGGAAAAAGCCTTATGGGTTTTTATCGATTAACAAAACGTTAAACGAGGGGAGCTATGAGGAGGTTACTTGCAAAGGTAAAATCTACGAATTTTGGAATTTTCTCACTAGAGGGCGCTACACTCATGGAAGGCTAAATGCTAGCATAGAAATGTTTTGAGATCGTCAAATATGGCCATCTATTCACTGTAAAATGAACTTAAATTTAATGGTTACTTGCAAAGTTGGCTATCTTGGGTTACGCGAGCCTTGCAAAAGTGGTCATCTCCGCTCAACCAATCATAGCGCAGCAACATGTCAGAGCAAAGATGGCCGCCTCTATATACGATTTAGTGTTTACAAACACGTTACTAAATTGGTTGGCAGATAAATGTAATGCAGCATAGAAGAAGAGGTAAGCTGTACGTTCGTTCTAAATGTATTTTACAGTTCCTACGTTTTCCTATTTTACATTGTATTACAAGATCCCGACTGAGTTACATCGCGCGCGTTTTTCTGACGAGCGTTTCACTGGCGCCGTTCAAAACTAGTTAGCACCAGACAAAACCAGAATCACAAAATTTGTCTTCCTAAAAAGGACTCATTAATTCATTACTAAAGAATGCTAAGATCAATTACATAAACTAAATTGACAGCAAACAAAAAAATAGTTGTGTTGTTTTAGATGTAGCATCGACTGATATACGACCACTGGTTTTGAAAGTGGCTAACTAGTGTGCTTCGTTGTTGTTGTTGTTTAATTCCCAAAATAATGCCAAAACTCTAAAAATCGATTCGGAAAAGCCATTAGCAAAAATTTCACACTAAAAATTTCGTAATAGAAGTTTGCTGGCGACTTATTCTCCCTTATACGTATTTTACAGCTGTTTGTATCTGTTTATTAGGTACGAATCTTTGGGTCCTGGCAAATGCTGTAACGTTTAAACGTTTTAAAAATGTTTGTGCATTTTTTCCTATAAAATTATAGTAATAAGGAAACCAATAGGGCTGCTGAACTGATACAACAAATGCATGTCACAGTGCGTTACATCAGCAGCCCTGCAGCCTGCTGCCTCAACTGCTGCCCTGCAGAATCTCACCATTTACCTAGTATCCACTGTTTAGTCTGTAATTTAAGTCGAAAATTCGAGGGGAAATACATTTGCATCTGTATTCATTTATTTATAGTTGTGTTATGCTGCCTTAGTGGGGAACTGTACCCACGACTTTTGAACCAAAGGTCGCAGCCAGTAATGCTCTGCCATACAGGTTTCAAAGGTAGAGGATTAAAATCTACATCAAGGCAATTTGACATTTGACTCCAAAAGGTAAAAGAAAGAGGTTTGCATCTGTATTAATCATTTACCAAGCCCATTTCGCTTTCCATTCTAGTATTTTAAAACAAAGTAAAAAAAATAACAATGAAAAACACAATTGTTAATGCATTGTTACCTGAATACCACCTAACCAACCACAAGGCAATTGCATACAAAGATAATACAATTAAATTATGAGGTTCATTTTGTCTTGGTACCAACAAAAATAGCTATCAACATGCTGGGCCCGTCAAAAGGGGCTATCCACGTGCTGGGACCATCAAAAGTGGCTATCTACAAACAACAATGCGTAGTTTTGCGTGAAATTATTGTTGCTGATTTGCATTGTTACTGGTTTTTACATGTGTCATTATGTTCTACCTAATGGTAAGGATAATTTTTTTTAATGTGCATTGTTAGCCAACAATGAGTTTTCGCGTTTTTTCTCAGTTCAGTAAAAAGTGAAGATAGCCCCCTTTGCAAGTAACCTCCTCATATAAACGTTCATTTTTGCCTATTAAACAAAAGAATGGAAACAAACCGAGAAATCGCAAAACTCAAAAGACGTTTAACTAAAAAGTTTTTAAATCAACGTTCGGGGGAGAGAGAACAAGAAGAATCACTACAGTAATTTTTTTAACCGGTAGTAAGCACCCTGCAACCGATACTGGTCCTCGGTGCAGCCACGCAAACTACGCCGATTAAAAACACTTTAGCCACTTAAACTAAACCTATTAAAAACACTCTAGCCACGCAAACTACACCGATTAAAATTTACAAAGAAGAAGGTAGTGATGAAGAAGAAAGTTACGAAGATGACTACGAATCAGTGGCTCTCTCACCCTCCCCTGCACCTAGTCATAAAACTTCTCTCGATTACAGCCTCGCCCAATATTCAAGTCCGGCTGTAACTCCTATAATGCGAATTCCACCGCACTTCAAAACTGAATATGCGACAACGAGCACCGATCCAAAACTTACCCCTACATATTCCGCTGTTCAAGCTAGACGCATTTCTACCCCACCTGAGCTTCCTAATATCACAACGCTAAGGTCCCTCGATAGTTTGTTACCTGGTCAAAATATTGGAGACACTGCTAAATATTTCTTGATAAAATTTTTCGTAAATTCCCAATACACTGACCCAGTATTCGGGTTACAGTATGATAAGAAAAAAGGTGAGCTGACCTTTGGTAATAAAGTCGTTAAAATCTTTGAGAATAATATAGCGGTCGAGGGGGAGCAATACGTGGGAAGAAGCGGGGACTCGGAATTTGCTAGTTTTCAAAAACTTGAACGAATCTACCCTTGCGCCGGAAGTTAAAGCAGCTTACGCGGCCATGTTAAAAAATACTAACGCTATTTATCAAAACAACGACCCAAAAACTAACAAACCCAAATCTAATCGTAGCACCAAATACAGGACTGTAATCGCTCCGATTTGGGAAGACATGAAAAAACAGGGATGGGTATGGTTAAAAAAGCGGGTAGTAGAGTTGATTATAAATATTATTTTAATCCTAATGATTTGATTAATAGACTGAGACTTTTGTATAAATATGCTTTGGCCGGTCATGACGGGCATAGAAATGAGATGGTCAAAATTTTATCAGAAATGCAGCAAAGACAAATCATTACTGCTCGGGAAAAAAGGGTGGCTTATCAAAATTTAGGTTTAGGTTAAAAAAATTGTAGATAAAACAAAGAACCATGGAATCAAAAAATATCAAGATGAGGTACTGCGTCAAATGTAAACGTCAAACTTCTAATGGCCCCGAGCCATCCGTTATCATCACCGCAAAAAATAACAGGCAGATGCAGGTTGTATTTTGCGAGGTGTGTGGGACGAAAAGAGCTTCCTTTATCAAGTCTGGGAAAGGAATCGTAAACAAACTCATAGATAAATTACCTCTCGAAATGCATTTGCCGGGCTACCAATACTCCAGTCCGGGAACTAAACTTGAAAAAGATTGGCTCGAGGAGACCCGGGAATTAATAAACTAGACGAAGCATGCAAAGAACACGACATCGCTTACTCCGAGAGATCGGACTTGAAGAATCGGCACGCCACTGATGAAGTCCTAATTTCCAAAGCTCAAAGAGTGAGAGATGATCCTTCTCTGGCTTGGAGGGAAAAGCTAGCTGCTTCGATTGTTAAGAAAATCACGAAAACAAAACTTAAGTTCGGAATGGGAAATAAAAAAAATGGATCAACTCGTAAAAGAACTTCACAAACCAACCCGACAAAATTTTCCGAGACAGAAAGTGATTGTACTGAGCCTAAACGGTCTATGGCAGGCTGACTTGGTCGAAATGATACCATACGCTGACCTAAATAAAGGGTCTAACTACTTACTAACCTGCATTAATGTAATGTCCAAGTTCGCTTGGGCCATTCCCCTTAAATCTAAATCTGGCGTAGATGTTACCGAAGCTTTCAGGAAAATACTCGCAGGAGCAACAGCCCCTAACAATTTACAAGTCGATTTAGGTAGTGAGTTCTACAACAGAGGTGTCAAAGCCCTACTTAAGCGTCATAACATCAACATGTACTCTACGTACTTTGAGAAGAAAGTGAGCTTGGTAGAACGTTTCAACAGAACCCTAAAAACTCGAATGTGGAAAAGATTCACTAGGCAGGGGACTTACGAGTGGACGCACATTATCGACGAGTTAGTTTCCAATTACAATGACACGGTTCCTTCTGCCATAAAACTTAAACCGAGGGAAGTAACCAAACATCACGAACCGTTGTTGAGACGAACTAGTACTAAACGGTAGTTGAACAAACCCTAATTTGCCGTAGGAAATAAAGTCAGGATTTCAGGATCAGTTAAGAAAATTTTTGATAAGGGGTATTTGCAAAATTTTACTAACGAAGTTTACTTATCTTCTAAAAGACGAGTCGGGTGAACAGGTGTTCGGAGGTTTTTACGAACCGGAACTTCAAAATACTCTAGTTCCCAATTTGTTTTTAGTAGAACATGTACTGTGTACGAACCGGAACTTCAAAATACTCTAGATCCCAATTTGTTTTTAGTAGAACATGTATTGCGTAAGAAGAAAGGAACAGATGGAAAAATGCTTTACTTTGTTAAATGGAAGGGCTATGACTCCAAGTGCAACAGCTGGACGGACAACATTAGCAATCTTAAATAACTATGTTCTTCCTTTTTTTTCCATGTAAAAATATTTCGATGCAATTAACATTTAAAAAAATTATTTTCTTCCCTTTCCTTCCTCATTTTTTTTTCTTCCATTCCTCAACTTTTTTTCCTTAATGATAAAAAGAGATAAATATTTTACAGTCTCACTATGGATAAGAAAACTTTCACGTTTGTGTACTGCTCTAGCATTTTCCCATCACAAGCCGAGCTGTGGTAACATCTACGGTTCCATCACCCATTTGATGTGGAAGAATGTACTTGCTTCCACGACAAGCTACCTGACTTTCTCAAGAGTCAGTCACCCCCATCTCGAGATGAAGGATTGGGTCACCGTCAATACGAGATGCCCCTAGTGGGAGAATGTGTCATCGGCGATCCGCTTCAATTCCTGCTAGCTGTACGTGTGGCACTGCAAGCAATGCTAGAAGTTTGTTTACGGCAACTTGTAAACTGCAAAGCCCAGATCAGCTTGGGCATAGAGTTTGCTAGGGATGGAGCATTCATTCAAGCGGGATTCTGGTCGAGATATTCTGAAATACACAATCCCAATGACATTCCAGCTCTGCTGAATGAGGCCTTTGAAAAAATCCAAGAATCCATCGAAGCTTTCGCTGAGCGGGGCAGCGGCTGGGTTATATCTCGCATCCATAACCTATTAATCAGAATGTCGAGGTATAAGCCACTGCGAGCATCATCATACATCCCTCTTCCAATAGCGCTCGCTGGCAAGAAGAATGCGATAGTGAACGTCCAAAATTTAGATGATCACAAATGCTTTCCGTATTCCGTACTGGCCGCGGGTTTACAATTGGACACCGTCGACCCGGAAGATTACCAGGAGTTTGAGGATATGCTCGATACTTCCGCGCTGTCCTACCCTACTAACATCGTCCAAATCGACAAGTTTGATAAGGAGAACGATCTTTCGATCAATATCATCGGTTATAGCCACGAAGAGGAGTTACATGCGCTTTGCGTCTCTAAAAACTTGGACAGACTTCCGATTGACCTTCTCTATCTGTATGACGACGATGACGATGAATCGGAAACCTTAAACACTCATTACTGCACCTTTACTGATATAGCTGCTTTTCTACGTTATCGAGGTTCGGGCTCCCACGCCAAATTCTATTGTAGGAACTGTTTCACCGGTTTCGGAGGAGAATGGATGCTCTTGGCCCATAAGAAAGAATGGGTCAAAATTAACCCCGTTCAAGCGCTTAGATTCAAGAAGCTAGAAGAAAACTCTCTCGCATTCAAGCACTTTAGCCGTCAAAATCCCTTCCCTCACATCATATATGCCGATTTTGAATGCCTCCTTCGCCCCGTTCAAACAGCTCAAACTGATGTTTCGACTAGTTCAACCACCAAAATCCATCAAACCTTCCTTGCAGTTTCGGCTACGTCTTGGTGGGACACGACGGGGAGATTATACGTCACAAGTACCACTTGGGAGAAGACGCGGTCGATGTATTTTATAAATGTATGGAAGAAGAAGCTCGATATTACGCGAGCCTGCTGAAAAATGCAAAACCCCTCCGGCTCACCTCGTCTGAAGAAATCGATTTCAAGAATGCTCCCATTTGTCATTATTGTGGGAAAGCTTTCAAAAAGTGCTACCAGAAAGCAAATATTGACGGGGAAGTACGGCTCGTCGACAATAAGGTGAGAGATCATTGCCACATCAGCGGGAAATACAGAGGAGCTGCTCATCCAAACTGTAACCTAACCGCTCGAGAAAGAAAAACCATTCCCGTCGTGTTCCACGGCCTGGAAGGGTATGACATGCACCTTCTAGTGCCCGCAGTCCACAAGTTTCCGGCCCAGGTAGATGTTATCGCTCGCTACACCGAGAGGTTTCAGACCATAACAATTAAAGATGATGTCAGCAAGATAAACCTTCGTTTTATAGATAGCGTCAATTTCTTAAACGCTTCTCTTGATACTCTAGTGAAGAACCGCAAGAACGACAATAGTAGCTTCCCCATCCTCGAGGCAGCGTTAGACTCTGGATTGAAATCTGCATGGTTTACGGAGGAAACCACCCAGGAAAGGGCGCTGAACCTTTTAACGCAGAAGGGCGTTTACCCGTACGAATACATAAGCGACATGACCGTTTTCGACGAAGAAGAACTGCCGTCAAGACACTCGTTCTACTCCCGGATGAAAGACGGGATGTTGGCAGGAGACGAGTATGTGCGGGCGCTTAACCTCTGGCTGAGAATGAAATCGAAGGTATTCCGAACCTACCACGAGATATACCAAATGACGGACGTTTTCCTGCTCGCCGACTTCTTTCAAGATTTCCGAAAATAATGCCTCGAAAACAACAACCTGGTCCCTTGTTATTACATCTCCACTCCAGGATTCAGATGGGCAGCTCTCCTTAGGATGCAGGAGCCCGAATTGGAGCTATTCACGCACGCCGAGAAGCACTATCTTATATCTTCTGGCACCAGAGGAGGAGGTTTCGTTCATCGCAAAGAGGCATTCGAAAGCCAATAACAAGTACCTTTTTCTTTACATCCCTAGCAAACCTTCCCTATACATAATGGACTGGGATATGAACAACCTCTACGGTTTTGCCATGTGCTCTCATCTCCCCAACGACAAGTTCCGCTACCTAACCAGGGAGGAGATCAGAACTTTGGACGTAAACACCGTACCGGATGATGCCGACGTGGGGTATATACTTGAAGTCGACCTCGAGTACCCCAAAGAGTTGCACGACGTGCACAATGATATCCACTAGCTCCAGAGAAGATCGATATTGGAAGGGAGCTGATTTCCCCTCTTTCTCTGAATCTGGCGGAATATTTGAACCACAAGATCAAGTCCTCTTCCAACACCAAACTCGTCCTGAACCTTCTACACAAGAAGAGGTACATCCTTCACTACAGGAACTTGAAATTCTACCTCCGGCACGGACTAGTACTTCGACGTATTAGAAGAGTCTTAGCTTTTAACCAAAAACTGTGGATGAAATACTAAATCGAGTTCACACTGCAAAAAGGCAAGAAGCGACTGCTCCTTTCGCCAAAGACTACTTCAAATTGCTGAATAATTCGGTGTTTGGAAAAACCATGGAGAATAAGCAAAGTCGCCTTGACGTGAAGCTGTGTACCGACGAGAAAACGGCGCTGAAATACACCTCCCAACCGCACGCCGAATCCTTCAAGATCCTTAACAAAAACCTTGTGTATCACAACTGCCGCGTTCGTAGCGCACTTTGTGATCTTCCGACCTACTCCGGATTTACCATACTGGAAGTCTCCAAACTCTTCATGTTCGAATTCCATTACGAGTACATTCGGCCAAAGTACAAAGACCGCACCAAACCTCTTTTCACGGACACGGACAGCCTCTGCTACGAAATCAAAACGGAGGACATTTACCGAGACATGCTCGCTGACAAAGACCGTTTCGACACGAGCAACTACCCGTCGAATCATCCCCTCTTCTCCAGCACGACCAAACAAGTATTGGGGAAAATGAAAGACGAAATGGGCGGTGTTCCCATCTTAGAGTTCATCGGACTCAGGTCAAAAATGTACTCGATTAAACCTCTGAAAAAAGAGAATATCAAGAAGGCCAAGGGCATCCAATGCTCGTTCGTAAAGAAACATTTGAGCTTCGACGACTACGAAGCGGCCCTAAACTCCGAAGCACCTCCGCAGAAGGGACGCTTGGCCAAGATTTCCAGCGTTGGGCACGAACTGAGTACCGTCAGAATATCAAAATCCCTCCTCTCAACGTATGACGACAAGAGGTATATCCTGGATAACGGCAAAGATACTCTAGCCATCGATCACTACAACACCGGTGCTTGGGACGAATACGCGGACGATTTCGACTCGGAAGTGGACGTGATGAGCGACGAGGAGGGAGAGGAAAAATTGTCCCTCCAGTGGGAAGAGCCAGAAGCGCAAATACTGACCGAAGCAAAAATAGCCGAGGAGAACGAGAAGGCCATCTGCAGGTTTGCCATATTGGAGAACCGCCGGAAAAAGTTGGAGGATTTTGAGGCGTGGAAGAAGGAGATTAGAAAGAAAGACGCTATCAGCAAGAAAAAAACTCGCGTGCTAGAAACTGAGGCGCGGAGAGAAGATAGGTTAAAGAAAATGGCCGCTAGAAAAAGAAAAGCTCAAGCTCAAGAAACGGAGGAGCAAAAAGTGGCTAAACTACAGAAAAAAGCCGCTAGTAGAAGAAAAGCTCAAGCTCAAGAAACGGATGAGGAGAGAGTGGCTAGACTAGAGAAAAAAGCCGCTAGTAAAAGAAAAGTTCAAGCTCAAGAAATGGAGGAGGAAAGAAAAATTAAACTGGAAAAAAGACGAGCTCGTGACACCAGATTATGATAATCTTCGAGCAACGTTGGATTAGGCCTACCACGTAAAAAAAATGCGCCTACCTCCTGGGTGGTGTGAAAAAATTATCAGATTTTGAGATATTGATAATTCGAAAGTTCTCACAATGCGAAAGTACCCCCGACTAATATTGCTAATTCGTCATTTTCAAGCCTCGAAGCATTTTAAAGTTATCACAATGAGTTAGCTCAAAGAGGACTTGCACGACCCCTCTAGTTTTGAGACCCCCAAAATGTTGCTCATTCGTCATTTTCAGTCTTTTAAGTGTTTTAGAGTTACCACAATGTGAAAGCTCAAAAAGCATTTCCCTCCCCTAAAATGTTGCTAATTCGTCATTTTTACAGCACTCGAGAGCTTTTTAAAGTAATCACAATGTGAAAGCTCACAGAGCATTCGCACGACCCCTCCAATTTTGAGTCTCCCAAAATGATGCTAATTCGTGATTTTTTCGCTTTCAAAGCTTTTTAGAGTTCTTACAATGCCCTATTACCCCCTTGGATGACGTCACTTCCCGCTCGGAGTTGACAAAAGGACTCATGTACCAAAAGGACACTGATGTAGCAATAGGACAAATTTTTGTAGCCAAAAGGCACTTTTCCCATGGATGACATTGACCCATCTTGGCTATGGCTGTACTTCCAGTATGCAAAAAGATAACAAAAAGCACTCCTCCTCCAGATTGACGAAATCCTGCACGCGGAGCGCTTTTTTTAGGGTCTATTTTTGCAAATTTCCCGTGCGGGAAGCGATTTTTTTTTTTTAGGGTGGCAGGAGGCAGCACCTCCTCTAGATTGATGACAACGGGAAAAAAGCCAGCACCCTCCTCCAGATCGACAAAAATATCGCACGCGGAAAGCGATTTTTTTTAAAAGGATTCATTTATGCACACAACCCCTTCTCCAGATCAATGAAAACGAAAAAAAGACAGCACCCTCCTCCAAGTCGACAAAGCGGAAAAAAAGCCAGCACACTCCTCTAGATCTACATAAAATCGTGTGCGGGAAGCAATTTTTTTAGGGTCTATTTAAGCAATCACAGACCCCTCCTCCAGATTGACGAAAAAAGGTACCAAATATCACTCCTCCTCCAGATCGACAAAAAAATCGCGCGCGGGCCTCCAGATCGACGAAAATTGGAAAAAACCAGAACTTTTTCCCCCTTTTCAAGATCGACAAAAAATCGCACGCGGGAAGCGATTTTTAAGGGTCCTTTTATCCAAAAATCCTGCGCGCGGAAAGCGGGCCCACCTCCTCCAGAACGACGAAAACGGGAGTGCCAAATTGAGCTTTCCCCTCCTCCAGATCAACAAAAACCTACGCGCGGAAAGCGGGCTTCACTTCGAGGAAAACAGAAAAAGTGCCAAAAAAGCACATTCCTCCAGATCTACAAAAAAATCGCGCGCGGGAAGCGATTTTTTTTTTTAGGTTCAGTTTATGCAGACCCCTCCTCCAGATTGACGAAAACGGTGCCACATTTCACTCCCCACCCTCCTCCAGATTGACAAAATGGAAAAAAGTAGCAAAAAAGCACTTTTCCTCCTCTCCTCCAGATCGACAAATGGAAAAAATTAGCAAAAAGCACTTCCCCCCCCTCCTCCAGATCGAGAAAAAATCGCGTGCCCCCCCCCCTCCTCCAAATTGACAAAAAATCGCTAGTGGGAAGCGGGTTTTTCGGGGTGGAGGGGTATGTCCTCATATCGCAAGTCCCCACTACTATAACTGTCACGTATAAATACAGCACAATAATCCCTAATTAATCTTCGAAAAAAGTTCCTAATTAAAGTTTGCAAGATTGTCCCTAAGTCATTCCCTAATTAAAGTTGCAAAAGGGTCCCTAATTCATTCCCACTCTGATTGAAATATTATCAGAAATGCAACAAAGAAAAATTATAAGTGACAACAAAAAACAGTGGCTTGTCTAAATTTGGGGTTAGGTTGAATAAATCAAGAAACAGCCTATTCTGGCTTACCTGTCTGGTGAAATTCGAGCCAAACAACTGACTTTACACAGGCATGAGAGTGGCCCTAAACAAAAAAAGCTGAAAAGTATTTTGAGGAAAAAAATATGATGGATTTTTCTGAAAATACGCTAAATACTTAAGACCCGTATTAAGGTTGCTTTTAAGATTTACCTTTAAGATTTAGTTTTAATCTGTCATACGTCCAACTTAAGTCAGAAGTATCAAACCAAAAATACTGAAAATGTTGCTGAGAACAAAAAAGCTGAAATTTCTCATGCCTGTTTACCATTACTTTTAGGATGTAAAATTACAAACATCTCCCCCCCCCGAAAAGTTTGGAGATTAACATATGAGCAGCTGATTTCCTAATTTTTCTGCCCTCGGTTTAGCTAGTTTCCTGATTATTTTAGCTTTGCAAACCTCCTAAAAATGCATTTGAAGTCCCTAAAAATAAATAATAAATAATAATAATAAACAATGCATAAATTTTGGTGGCTTTCCTCCTATTTGCTCGTTTTCAATTAAGACTGACTTTCATGCCCGTCAGGTCTATACAGCACAATAATTTATCTAGAATTTTAAGGCCTCGAAATAAGCTCACCGGATAATTTTTTTTCCCTGCCGAGCGTACTCGTGCAGGTACACATTTTCAAACAGTCCTAAGCATAGATTTTGTTAAAATCTCTAAGAGCTGGAAATACGTGCATAATTTATAATAACAATTATACACTGTGAAAGGTTGGTACGCATTTCATTATACAAAAAATGTCTATTTCAGTATTTTACGGAAATATACAGGTTGATACACAAAGAAACTGATGACCCACAATTTTCTAAGTCCAACTTTTCTAGTCCAACTTTTCTAGTCCAACTTTTCTCACTCAGAACCAGGAGAAGACAAATTAAATCTTCTGTTCTCTTCTGATTCTGTGGTGTGCTACTAGAAAAGTTGGACTTAGAAAGCTGTGCGTCATCAGTTTTTTGTGGATCAACCTGTATTCATTCCTAATTTTATTTCATATTATAATTAATATTAATATAATTCATATTAACAGGGTTCACAGAAGAAATTCAAGCACTTTCAAGGACTTTTCCAAAACAGGTGTCATTTTTCAAGGAATATTCCAACACCAATGCTGTTGTTTTAAGGGCATTTTGTTAACCAACAATCTTACTCAAATAAGGTCTAGTTTTACCAATGAAGAGACAACAACAGCTCATTAAACAATAAAAATGTTCTGGTATGAACGGAAAAAAACAAGGGAAAAATTCACGGGTAAAAAACTTGGAAAGTTGCTTTCTGGCTTTTTTCGTGTTGCAAGTAAGGTTAGGGATATTATTTTAATTTAAGACAAAAAAATTAAATTCAAGGTCTTTAAGGACATAATCAACATTTTCAAAGCCTGGAAGTTTTTATTACAACCGTAATTTATAATGACAGTTATATACTTTGAAAGGCAAGTATGACTAACCCCACAAAACTTCCATAATTAAAGTTTGCAAAAGGGTCCCTAATTCATTCCCTAAAAAAGTACCTAATTAAAATTTGCAAAAGGGTCCCTAAGTTCCTCTCCCCAAAAGTCCTTAATTCATTAACACATAGATTTGGAGTTTAATAACATCTTTGTAATGCAATACATTTTTAAGAGACAAATTGTATTTTCTTACCCAAAAGAAAAAAAAAGGGAGGGGGATGCGCGCTTGTGTTACCCTACTTGGCCCTCCTGACAATTTTGAGTACTTAGTTAGCTCAAAAAAGCGTGGGGGGGGGGGGCGGGGGTGCTTGTGTCACCCTACTTGGCCTCCCTGACAATTTTGAGGTCCCTAATTCATCCTCTAAAAAATACCTAATTAAGTTTGCAAAGAGGTCCCCCTCCCACAATCTCGCCTAAAAGTCCTTAATTTAATAACACATAGTTTTGGAGTTTATTTATATGATGAAGTTGCAAACAGGACCAATACACTGTGACTGAGGTATGTTTATAAACCTCACTCACACATAAGTCCTCTAGTGTGGTGTGTAAAATTGATCTTAATTTTATACTAATTTAATTTATAATATTTTACATTTTATACAAAAAAATAAATATAGTAAACTGTAAACCTTACATATGGCAGCTCTTAGCTTCAGTCCGTCATCTTAGCCCCCCCAAAATCCGTGTGAATTTGCAAGAAATTCCAAGAGCACACAGGCAAACTTAAAACTTTTAAAATTGAATCTTGAGTAAGGTTGCCCATCAGAAAATCCCTAGATAACATTTTCAAAATTACATTTCATTTTATCCCCGAGCCCAAGAAAATTCCTTTAAAAGCTGGCTGGTTGCAATTTGATATATTGAATAATCGATCCAGGAAGACCTATTCAAACGTGCTATTGACCTAGTTAATAACGCACCATTAAGCCTATTCAAACGTATTTGCCCAACTAGGACATATTCAAAGCCTATTCAGACGTATTTTCCAGCTACTCAACCACCCAGCCAGTTTCTCTCCAAGTTTCTAGAGACGAGCAAAGAAATTTTCAAAAAGTCAGGTTGTGAATTTCAGAAATACGTTTCGGTCGATTCAAACCAAGTTTTGGTTCGGATGGCGGCTTAAGCGCCGATCTCCTTATAAACAACGTTCCGACCTACTAAAATCCATTGATGGCTATTTTTTCGAAGAGGACGGATGTTGGTATCTATGCTCCTATAAGGTGAATATTATTATATTTAATTAACCACTTAAAATCAGTAATTTTCAGTTGAATTGCAAATAATTTAACGCTAGACAATCAGCATTTGGAATAGCCAGCATGCACATTTTAAAACAATTTAAAATTCTAAATGTAATGGCTCATCTTCAATTTAGCACAACTTAATATATTTTCACATGCGTGAATGTGAAAAATACTGATTTTAATAACAATATGACAACAATCAATGCTGTATAAATCTTGCCAAGTCGTTAATCCCGTGTTGCAAACTTTCACGTTCTTTACTAACAAAAATAGGTGCTGTGATGGTGTCAATGATTTTAAAAACACAACAAAGAAAATTCAATCAGAACACTCACATAAAAGATCCCCCTTTTTTTAAGTGAGTAATCATCTGATAGAAATTTTTGTTTTAAAATCCATAGTTATAGTGATATATTTTGCCAGAGGCCGTTAGTCGCTCTAGAGATCAATGACACAAGCACTCAAGAAAAAATAATCTATACAACTTTCAGTTAAGAGGTCAGTGATACAAGTTAAAGATGATAACTAAAGGTATTCCAGAAATGTTACTCAGCAGAAAAAAAGCAAAATAGGCCTATCGTACCGCAATGTTCTCTTTCTACAAACCCACAGAATAAACTGCCCTTCCCCCAAAAATACTCAATATTGATGAAGTGATAACTGTGTGTCTTTTGGATACCCTCTCCCACCGAAAATTTGCTGCCCATCGAAATTCCGTTCGGCCCTGCACTCTCGTAAAAATAGGAGCACAGTGAACTTGTGAGAAATGCTCAACAACACTTTAAAAAACAAAAAAACCTGCAAAAAATATTCAAATAGCACGGGTTTTCCTGATGAGTAACCCAACGAGAATGTCTTACACGCCGGACTCAACAACACTTTTTAAATGCAAAACATTGGGACCGGCCCACCGGGGGGGTCGGGGGGGGGGGGAGGGGTTACTCAAAAGGCCCTGTTTTCCGCCAAATCCCTTACTACTCAAAAGAGCTTGGCGTTTGATATCACGACTTCGGACTGCCGAAAAGCTTGATGGGAATCCATAATAGGTTTTGTTTTGGGGTAGATATGAGATCTTTTTGGTCTAAATTGATGAAATCCAATTTTTTCTTAGTAACTGTGACATGGAAACACCAATCTTGTTTTCTGGTCCATTTCCTTTTTTTTTTTTGTAGGCTTTCGTTACATTTTGAGCACAAATCACCTTTTTTCATATGATCAGTATTGCTTAATATCGCAGTATCTCCTTATAAGTGCACAGATTTATTTAATGTTCAGTTTGGCGTTGTTGCATAATAACAATGTTTAAAACAATGTAAAACAATCAATTTGGTTGTTTGAAGCTCCCTAACCCCTGAACCACTTGACCAATTAGAAAGGTCCATATGAAAAGGGCAAATCTCCGTATCAATACCTATAAAATGAGCTAAAAACCAGCTTTATCCACCGCATGGAAGAATTTGTTTTCGTGATACAAAAAAAGCGTTACTAGTAACCAGTAGCCAGTAGTAAGTAACCCAAAACAAAACTTCTTAGGTTTTCCCGCCAAGCTTTTCAGTCGCGTGAAGTCGTGATATCAAACGCCAAGTTCCTTCGCCATGATAATCCCACCGAGTAAAATTTCGAAGGTTAAATGAAATGTATGAAAAATGCTTACAGAGCAATTTTCAGTTATTTCATTTAAAGTTTGAAGTATTACTCAGTGGGATTAGCTTGGCGAAAGAGCTTGGCGTTTGATATCACAACTTCCAACGGTCGAAAAGCTTGGCGGGAATCCATAACAACTTTTGTTTTTGGATAGATATCAGTAATTTTTGGTCCAAAATGATGAAATACATTTTTTTCTTAGTAATTATGAAATGGAAATGCCAATCTAGTTTTCTGGTCCATTTCTTTTTCTTCTTTATTTTTTTTTGATTTCGTTAGATTTTGAAGACAGCAATAACGTTTTTTCATTTGATTATCATTTTTATTAATATTGCAGTATCTCCTTGCAAACCCATGAATTTTAATTGTCAGGTTGGCATTGTTGCATAAAAACAATGTTTAAAACAATGTAAAACAATCAATTTGGACCTTTGGAGCTCCCTAACCCCCGAACCACTTAACCAATTAGAAAGGTCCATGTGAAGAGGGCACATCTCCAGAGCAATACCTGTAAAATGAGCTAAGAACCAGCTTTATTTACCGCATGGAAGAATTTATTTTCGTTATACAAAAAAAGCGTTACTAGTTATCTTCCCTAAAACAAAACTTGTTAAGGATTCCCGCCAAGCTTTTTGGTGGTTGAAAGTCGTGATATCAAACGCCAAGCTCTTTCGCGAAGCTAACCCCACTGAGTAATGGTTTGAAGGTTAAATGAAATATATGAAAATTGCTTACTGCGCAATTTTCAATTATTTCATTTAACGGTTGAAGTATTAGTCGGTGGTGTTAGCTTCGGCGAAAGAGCCTGGCGTTTGTTATCACGACTTCCCTTGGCCGAAAAGCTTGGCGGGAATTCTTAACAAGTACTTTGGGGTAGATATCAGATTTTTTTTGGTCCAAATTGATGAAATCTATTTTTTCTTACTAATTATGAGATGAAAACGCCAATCTAGTTTTCTGATCCATTTCTTTATCTTCTCTTTTTTTTTTTTGGTTTCGTTAGATTTTGAGGACAGCAATCACCTTTTTCATTGGATTATCATTTTTATTAGTATTGCAGTATCACGAATTTATTTAATTGTCAGTTCGGTATTGTTGCATAAAAACAATGTTTAAAATAATGTAAAACAATCAATTTAGACGTTTGGAGCTCCCTAACCCCTTAACCACTTGACCAATTAGAAAGGTCCATATGAAAAGGGCACATCTCCAGAGCAATACCTGCAAAATGAGCTAAGAACCAGTTTTATTCAACGCTTGGAAGAATTTATTTTCGTGATACAAAAAAGGGTTACTCTACCCCAAAACAAAACTTGTTAAGTTTTCCCGCTAAGCTTTTCGGCTGTTAGAAGTCGTGATATCAAACGCCAAGATCTTTCGCCAAGGTAATCCTACCGAGTAATAGTTCGAAGGTTAAATGAAATGTATGAAAATTGCTTACAGAAAAATTTTCAATTATTTCATTTAACGTTTGAAGTATTATTCGGAGAGAGTAGCTTAGCGAAAGAGCTAGGCGTTTGATATCACGACTTCTCACAGCCGAAAAGCTTAGCGGGAGTCCTTAACAAGTTTTGTTTTGGGGTAGACATAAGTAAGTTTTGGTCCAAATTGATGAAATCCATTTTGAAATGCCTATCAACTTTTCTGGTCCATTTCTTTTTGTTCTTTTTTTTTGGTTTCGTTAGATTTTAAGGACAGCAGTCACCTTGTTTCATTTGATTAGCAATTTTATTAGTATTGCAGTATATCCTTGCAAACGCATGAATTTCTTTAATTGTCAGTTTGGCATTGTTGCATAAACACAATGTTTAAAACAATGTAAAACAATCAATTTGGACCTTTGGAGCTCCCTAACCCCTGAACCACTTGACCAACTAGAAAGGTCCATATGAAAAGGGCACATCTCCAGAGCAATACCTGTAAAATGTTCTAAGAACCAGCTTTATTTACCGCATGGAAGAATTCATTTTCGTTCTAAAAAAAAAAAGCGTTAGTAGTTCGTAGTGAGTAATTAGGCAAATATCGTGTGTGTGTTGATTAGGCAAATATCAACGTTATTCACGTCGCTTTTTCAACAAGAAAACGTTAAGCTGCATCCTTAATGGTGACTTTTATGTTGTCAGGCGACCAAAGTCTCCCGATTAAACAAGTTTTAGCCTTTTATGTCGCATAGTTATTATCCTCAGATGGCTGAAAACAACCAAACTACCTTTGCAGTAAAGACACAGCGTGTCTAGTGGTCGCCATGCTCATATATATACATTTATCTGGTTGCTATCATTTATCTTGGTGGGTGACGCACATTTCCGTATCAATACCTATAAAATGAGCTAAAAACCAGCTTTATTCACCCCATGGAAGAATTTGTTTTCGTGATACAAAAAAAGCGTTATTAGTAGCCAGTAGTAAGTAACCCAAAACAAAACTTGTTATGGATTCCCGCCAAGCTTTTTGGCCGTGTGAAGTCGTGATGTCAAACGCCAAGCTCTTTTTCCAAGCTAATACGACTAACACTTTGAAGGTTAAATGAAATAAATGAAAATTACTTACTGCGTAATTTTCAATTATTTCTTTTAACGTTTGAAGTGTTAGTCGTTGGGATTAGCTTGGCAAAAGAGCTGGGCGTTTTATATCACGACTTCACACGGCCGAAAAGCTTGGCAGGAATCCATAACAAGTTTAATTTTGGGGTAGATATCAGCTGTTTTTGATCCAAATTGATGAGATCCGTTTGTTTTTCTTAGAAATTATGAGATGGAAACACCAATATAGTTTTCTGGTCCATTTCCCGTTTTTTTGTTGGCTTTCGTTACGTTTTGAGGACATCAGTCATCTTTTTTATATGATAGCATTTCATATTAGTAACGAAGACGAACGGACTTATTTAATGTTCAGTTTGGCATTGTTGCATAATAACAATGTTTAAAACAATGTAAAACAATCAATTTGGTCATTTGGAACTCCTAACCCCTGAACCACTTGACCAATTATAAAGGTTCATATGAAAAAGGCACATCTCCGTAGCAATACCTATAAAATGAGCTAAGAACCTACTTTATTCACCGCATGGAAGAATTTATTTTCCTGATACAAAAAAAATATTACCAGTAGTAAGTAGTAAATAGTAAGTAATTAGGCAAATATCAACATTATCCACATCGTTTTTTCAACAGGAAAACGGTAAGCTGTGTCATTACTAGTGACTTTCATGTTGTCAGGCGACCAACGTCTCCCGATCCAACAAGTTTCAGCCTTTTTTGTCGCATTGTTATTTATCCTCAGATGGCTGAAAACAGCCAAACTACCTTTGCTGTAAAAACACAACGGTTTTAGTGGTCGCCACGCTCATATATATATTTTATCTGGATGTTATCATTTTATCTTGGCGGGCGACACACTAGCATGTGTCTTGATAAGGCAAATATCAACGCTATTCAGGTCGTTTTTTCAACAAGAAAACGGTAAGCTGTGTCCTTAGTAGTGAGTTTTATGTTTTCAGGCTACCAAAGTGTCTCGATTAAACAAGTTTCAGCATCTTCTGTCCCATAGTTATTTATCCTCACATGCCAGAAAACAGCTAAACTGCCTTTACTGTAAAGATACAACGTGTCTGTTGGTCGCCATGCTCATATATGTATTTTATCTGGATGTTATCGTTTTATCTTAGCGGGCGACACACCAGCGTGTGTCTTGATATTTTATCGGGATGTTATCGTTTTATTTTGGTGGGCGACACACAGACTTTGCATGGGCCCTTTACAGCACGTCTTCAGACCACGAAGCGGTCATTAGTATCAGATGTGTAAGTTCATGGTTACCCATGGCAGTCAACCTTCCAAATGGTGCAGGTGCTTTTTCCTCTCCAGTCCGACTCTGAGATAGCACCGTATGACGTCAGGAGCACCTGACTTGTTGTATGGGGGAGGCGGTTTGGAACTCGCCTCATTAAGCTCTGGTCCAGGGTTCGAGGTTACTTTCGACAAATGAGACTTCTTTTACAGACATTTATGAAAAGGTTTATTGCGGAAAAGGGGGTTCTGCTTGCTCTTTGCTTTTCCCTTGTTGTCTGTTTCTCAGATGACGTCAGGGGGCGCCGTTAGGTGCTCTGGCATGAGTAGGGATGGTGCTGCAAGGCCAATGGTCCTGGTGACGCATCGCCATCCTCACATGCTCCTCCCTCTCCATGAAGGTGAGGACCATGGTTTAAGCAGTTCATAACATTTGTAACCTCAGGTTGCTCTTTTACATTTTAAGGTTCAGAGATTTTCAAATGCTTTCAAGAAAAGATCTAGCAAATATCAAAAATATTTACACACACCTGGGCTTACAATTGCACTGTTTTTTTCAATTGCGTGGTTAGTTGGTGTGTGTGTTTTGCACGCCAAAGGTTCATCACTGATCACTTCACATTTTAATGCACAGTGAAGTCGTTCAGGTTTCGAATCTGCGGTTCGTGACTGCACGGTTGAGTACTTGGATATTGAGATTCTGTATTTCACTGTTGCCTTTCCGTTTGTTTCCTTGCCTTGCGTTCATGTCAACTGGTCGGGAGTCGTCTTTGCTTGCGAATTTTCATTTCAGGATAGTCAGACGGATCAAAGCAAAGTGCACTGTTTTGATTTCATTTGCTTCTCATGTTGCATCACAATTTAAGTGGTCCGATGGTTTGTCTAACTTGCCTTTATTTTGTGGCCTAAATTCCTCTGTCACCCGCTCTCCTCCCACTCCCCGCGATCCTGCAGATGTCGCCGACTTTAAATGCTCCTGTGGATTCCAGGTGTGTCAGTCGTTGTGTTCTGGAGACGTGGTCTGCCCCAGAGGCTGGATGGTGGTTTTCTTTGCTGCTGAGTTATGCTTGTAACTTAGCCACTTGGTGGCTCTGTTTGACGGTGATAATTTGTTGGCGTGTGCGACATTGAGGTTTGGTTGTTGTCTACCCACACCTTCGTCTTTTTCTTGCTTGACATCCGTCGAGTTAGATGCGGTGTCTGTAGTCGATCTCGTTTCGTTGTGATTAGGATTTCCGTCTTTCTCCCTAGGAGTTGTTCACCACTGGGTTCTGCCGTGCTGTCAGGTGGTCTTTTCAACATGTTCTGTTTCGTTATTGTTGCTGCAGGTTGTTGCGCAGGATTTCATACTGTCATGGTTGGTTGTGTGAGTGTTCCATCACACTGCTGTCTAGTTTTTTGAGTGTGGTGTTTTTCCATGTAGTTGTTCAATGAAGACTGTGACGCCAGTTGCCGTTTTGTGGTTGTACTGTGGACCAATGTCTCCTGACTTGGGTTTCAAGTTTAAGTTGTTGTTGAGTTTTCCAAAGAATGGCTTGCCTATGGGATCTTCACTGCTTTGCTCGCGAAGTAGCCTTTCCATGACTTTTGGGATGTATTCGATGTAGACTTTCTGTGGTCTTGCTCTGCTGTTGATCACCAACTTATCGTTGTGAGCAGAGATCTCTTGTTTCATTCTTTCCATGTGTTTGTCCCAGATTTCTTGGAAGTATTTCTTTTTAACTGGTGATTTGATTTGTGGCATGTTTCCACTCGATCGCATGTTTTGATGCATTTCTTTATTATTTGTGAGCTTTCCAGCAATTTCTCACTAATGCTTGTGTATTGGAACATTTTGTTGCTTGACTGTGTGCTGTGTTGCATACTCAAAAGCCCATTTTCGTTTTATCGTCTGCTGTGTTGTACAATTTGCATTTATGCATTTATACTCACGTGGCGTGTGTACACATTTTGTTAATTTTGTGGGTTCACTGATTGGTTTTGCGATTACACTGGTTGGTTTTGTGTATGGAATGGTTGGTTTTGTGGTCAAATTGTTTGCATTTAGCAATGGAGCAACTGATCTTGATTTTCACAGAACTGTGTTGCACTGGATTTTGATCTATTTGCAGTGATTCATGGCACGTTTGCTTAATTTGGTTGTGATTTGGCTTTTGCACAGGATTGTTTGCATTGTTGGTTGCATTTGTATCACTTGTGCTACAAAAATGGAATGGTGTCATTGTAGCACTAGTGTTATGTGAACATGGTTTGCAATGCTCTCATGTTGGCCTCAGTGTTGCCAATATTGTCAGTTTGGTTGCTTTGTCTGTATATTTGGTGAGGTTAAAGCCAGCTCCCATTTACGTGGGATGATAAGCGTTTAGGTACTGATTCAGACCCCAATTCAGTAGTGTGCTATGCAGTGGTGCTGGGAACCGGATTTGGTGGGGGGGGGGGGGGAGGATTGAAGGCTTAATGGCACGTCGAAAGCAAGGTCATAAGCGCCAACTCAGTCACAGTTCAGTGGTCCGGGTTTCCACTGCGCCAGACATTACAGTGGATTTGGTGGTCCTGCAAAGTTTGGTTCATGATTTCGAGTTCGCATTTGAAAACTTTTATTTCATTCATGAGCTCTGCGATTCTGTTATTAAAGTAACCTTTCATCTTTTCTTTTTTGTATTAATGTTTTGTATTTTGCGAGTCACAATTTTGTTATCAATGTTATCAACTCGTCTCGTTCTTCTCTCGTGCTCGCTGGCGAAGCAATGCGGTTTGGCCGTGTGGTGCTGCCATCTAGCAGCGGTGTTGTGAAGCAAGTGTGCAATCGCTTTCGAGTTCCACTATTGACTGGCCTATGTCAATAATCACACTGCGACATTATTTTAAAGTCGTGGACGGAAGATAGTTCGTGTACTAGTTTTCCATCTGTAGTTAGACTAAGCTCATAGTTTTCTTCATTTTGTTCATAGTATGTTGGTAATTAATTTTGAAATGTGCTGTTTGCTTTATCGTGATTTAAAAATAAAAAAGATGGTGGCTCTTTGGCCGCGTTCGGGTTTCGTTTTCGCTACTAGTCCATTTTCTGAGGGTGGTTCTGTAACCATTTCAATGAATGGAGAATCACTCAAGTGGATAATGTATGTAACCTGTCCAATATAAAAATACAATAGGGTGATAACCTGTCCACGTGGGCATCCAGCCGCCATATGGGAAAATGGCCACCAAAAAACGGATTTTTCAAAATAACGCCATAAATGTAAATATTTTAAAAGGACAATGTGAAGCAAAGTTGTACAAAAAGTAATTTTAAACAACTTCTAAAGAATGACTTTTTCTGAAAAAATGAATAGTAGAGGCGATACAGCTGTTTTTAAAGTAAAATATAGATTTTTGCTGTATTACATGCATTTTCACCACTTTTAAGTTATTAGGACATCTTAAAACTACTGTAGCTCGGCCCCTATTAAGGTTACCTTAATGTTTTTGTCTTTGATGAAAAGAACACATTTCAGCCTTTCCATCTAGCCTAGTTGTAGCGAGCTAAGTTAATTACAGATGTACTTTGAAGTAGCTAAACATTAATACTGGACAGGTTAATTAACGCCCCACTTTGAAAGATTTTAATAATAATAATAATAATAGTATAGGTTTGATGCCGACATAACCGGAATGGCAAGGACCTGGTGGTCACTAACTGCCATCCGAATTTAAAATTAACAAAATAATATAAATTACAAAAGTTAACAAATTTAAAAGTTTAAAACGAAAACGATGGCTCGGCTGCAGAGGAAAGGTTGATGGTAATGGGTCAGGGTCACGAATGCCTTACCATCAATGTTAGACCAACCTGGTCCTTGATATCATCGCCAAACGTGAAGGACAAGTGAGGGGTAAAAGCCAGGTATCATTGTCAATGTTTCTTAAAAAATAATAAAAAAATAAAATAATACACCAAGTTTAAAGCTTGGCTAAAACCAATTGTCAATCTTAATAAAGATAAAAAAAGTAATAATATATAATATTAAATAAATAAATAAAATGGAAAAATACCACCATTTGTGGATGGTTGCCAGAAGTGGTGAGAGGCGTTTACACCGGGACTTCAAAATGAAACTCTTTTACAATTACTGCGTCCTCTTCAAGAAGCGATTAGAGGACTGCTTATTTATCATTCTACGAAATTAAATCACATTTCGAGCATTCACAGTTTCCGCGCTAAGCGCAAACCACATATTCACGACCCGAAGTTAAAAGAAATTTTTTCGACAGTCAAGATTCGAACTCTGAACTTCTACTTCAAAGGATGTCCTCTAGTGGAATGGTGTCTGCTGGCCAAATCAAAAAGAGGAAGGTCAACATCAATTGGACTCTTTAGAATCTTAAAAGTGAGAATTAGATCAAATTTTATTCTTCGGAGTTCCAGCAGTTCCAGACCAGTCCTCGATAAACGTTCGATATGGTATACCTCACACACCCCGGCAAACTCTTTGTGAATTTTTGCTGGACCGACTCTATCAAGTCGATATCTTTATCCAGGTAAGGTGACCACACCAGTGTTGTGTACTCCAATAGCAGTCTTACGAAAACTTTGAATGCCCATACTCGCGTGATTATGCTTCAAGACGTGAAGCATCTATTAACCACAGCAAGCCGACTAAAGGCCAAAGAACTAATTTTCGGGCAGTGTAGAGAGGATTTTAGGTCTGGGGAGAACCAAATGCCCAGATCTTTCACTTCATTCACCGATGGCAATATTTTCTTATTTAAGGTTTAATTTGCACGATTCTTATTCCAACCAACGTGGAAAGCATGGCATTTTGATTCCGAAAGTGGGAGCTGCCAGACATCAGACCAATATGCCACATTTTGGATTTCCTCGCTAAGGTCAGCAGAGCACCCTGGAAGAGTATTTTCTGTGCCGACTTTAAGATCATCAGCACATTTTATGCCAAAAGTGCTTTCATTCGTAAAATTCAGGTCATTTAAGCAGGTAACGAAGAGGAGGGGACCCAAAACCGTTCCCTGCGGAACCCCACAATTAATTTCCTTTTTTTAATGAGAGTGTATGTTCGATAATCACTCGCTGTGACCGATCTCGTAAAAATGCCGAAATCTAACTCCATAGACGTATACCGATTCCACAGCCCAAAACCGTAAAAGAAGCTTACGGTGAATGACTGACTCAAAGGCTTTTTTGAAGTCGAAATAGATGGTGTTGTATTTAACTTCAATGTCTAAGGAGGAAGTCCATCTATCCAGCACAGACAGTAGCTGATGTACCGCTGATCTGCCAGGGAAGAAACCAAACTGATCCTGGTCAATAATGGAGTATTTTCCAATGTGTAATAAGACTGTATCACGAATGATAGATTCCATTATCTTGCAGACAACACATGTCAAGGCAATGGGTCTGTAGTTCGACGGATCAGAGGGTGAACCCTTTTGAAGACTGGTGCGATATTTGCAGTGCTCCATAACCCTGGAAGTCTGCTCTGTGCATATGATATAGAAAAGAGTTTGGACAGCGGATGCGATGTTTCTGCACCGATATGCTTAAGCATGTAGGCTGACAGCCCATCAGGACCACATGAGAAGCTTTGTTTAAGTTGCTTTATAGCCCGAAGGACACTGGCTTCCGAAAACACAGGGTCATCACGTACGACATGGTCACCCTTCATTTGGGGGACAGGCAAACAAATGTTTTGTCATCCACAATGGCATTTTCGATAATAACACGACTCAAGGTCTCTGCCTTAGAAAAATTGTCAGCAATGTAAGAATCGCCAATCCTAAATGGAGGTAGAGTACGAGAAGTTTTATTTTTTTGTCGATAGAATCTATAAAGGGCTGCTGGGTTTCCTGTGCGTATTTCCCTCCCGTTTACGATGCCATGTTTCAACCGAGTTGAAGTAGAATTTTCGTTTAATATTATAAACAGTAAGGTCCATAGGGTCCCTGGTTTTACGATATTTTCTCCACAGTTTAAGTTTAGCCCGTACTAATTTAATGAGATAAATTGGGAGCGAGTTTAGAGTTTACATTTTTGTTAAGTTTAGAACGTTTCCTACTAGAAGCCACGTCGTGTGATGTTACAATGCCATGAAAACAATTCCATGCACTTTCAATATCCTGATGGAAATTGAAAACCAAAGCATCCAAGTTCACCTCAGCCAGTGATGACTTTAAGATGGAATATCCTATCTGTATCTATTTTATATTCCTGCCACTGAACTTTATTTCCAGTAAAAGAGTCGTTTATCAAGAAGGAAACCATACAGTGGTCGCTATTTCCAAAATGTTCCCCCACCTCAAGGTTATAAATTAATCGGACGTCATGTGTAAAAACAAGATCAAGTATATTTTCGCCTTTGAATTATTATTTATTTATTTCTAAGCGGTTATAGAAACAACTTTCCTTACATAATTTATTGCAAAACTTTATTATCGTAGTATACAGTATATATAATAATATATAATTATATTAAAAATAATAATATAAAAGTTGAAAATAACGGAATATTGTTATGAATTATTACATAATAATAATTCGCCATTTTTTAATTCTCACATTCATGTGAAACTGACAAGAAAAATCATCAATTGAATACTATTAATCTAAAACGATCTTACCAGCAAGGAGATATTGTTGAGTTATATATTATATGTCAGCAAAATACCGGTGAAAGTGGGACGTCAACAAAAAACGGCTGCCAGCACATCAGAGACACTGCAGAACTTCAATATTGTGCTATTAAAAAACATTCCATGGGAACCTTTTGTTTATCATATGAACAATAATTGTGACAAATTATCTACTCTAAAGCACAGCTAGAGAAGATATTCAGCACAAAACGAAGGTGGATTGAAGACGATGTTAATCTAGAAGATGCTGACCACAGTACTAGCTACACACCCTGCTCTACGTGGTCAGGTGTACCTGCTTGGACGATCCCGAGTCAAGAAAAGCCGCATAGGTAAAAAATATGTGTTATATGCGGACAAATGGAGTCCTCTGGCGAACGTGAAAAGTACAGAATTCGTGTGGAAAGCAGAGCATCAAAACTTTTAATGGCAGCTAAGAACTTTCAGGACGAGTTCTACACAAGAATTGTTTATCTCACAGATGTGAAAGTGTGTTTGCAGCTGACCTATATTGTCATGTAGGGTGTATTAGTTACCTTCTTCGATATGATCGGCAAGTAACCCAAATTGAAACAAAATATTTGCTGAAGACTTTGAGGAAATGAAACCTAAATTAAAGAGCGGAGTCGCCTTTTATAGGATGTTACAGAGAAAATAACGACAGATTAGGTGATGAAAAAGTTAAAATTAGAACTGTTAAATCCCAACTATAAAAGACATTTGGTATAGTCCAGTTGAAGCCAATAAGTCAGAAATGGTATTTGATTCTTCTGTATCCGTTGAAGATGTTACTGAGAAACTTAGATCAACAGACATCATAAAGGAATGTGCACAGTTATTGAGAAAAACATTTTAGGGAGTTGATCTTGATCTGGATGAGAGATTCTGTGATGATCAAGATTTACAGTCTACTTGGGAAGCAACAGAAATACCAAAACTTATTTTTACATTCTTCTCAGGACTTTTTAACATCCCACCTTTCCAGATACAGTCAACACATACTTTGAACATTGAAAACCATGCTTCTGGAGGTAATGTCTTTAAAAAAAGTCTAAATATCATCTAAAATATGCAGCCGCTTCTAAATCTGTCAGATTAGCAATTCTTGTTTAGACTTCGTCCTGAATGTTCTTGGCTGCCATTAAAAGTTTTGATGATCTGTACACAAATTCTGTACTTTTCATGTTCGCCAGAGGACTCCATTTCTCCGCATATAACACATATTTTTTACCTATTCGTTTTTCTTGACTCGGGAGCATCCAAGCAGGTACACCTGACCGCGTAGAGCAGGGTGTGTAGCTAGTACTACTTCCAGCATATTCTAGATTGATATCGTCTTTGATCCTCTTCGTTTTGTGCTGGAAATCTTCTCTAGCTGTGTTTTATAAGTAAAACTTTTTTTTTAATTATTATATGACAAGGACTAGAGTAAGCGGTTTCACCCTTCTAGTACCCTACCACCTTTGTGTGGTTAAACCTTTTATTATTATTATTATTTATTATTACTAGGAAACAAGCTTTGAGCCTATTGTATGCGGAGCGAACAGACCTTTATTTCAAATTTATATTTAGTGATTATTTTAATGACTATACCATATTTGTTAATGCTCCTTAAAAACCTGGGAAAATGCTCACTCGGCTAAGGTTGGGCTCTTTTCCTTTTGGTGTGACGTACTGCTGTTATTTGCAGGCCTTTGTCTTATTTTAATTTTTTTCTTCAAATAGGCTAAAGGCTACGAACCATATTTATTTTAATAGGCTTTCGTTTCCTCCATCACTTAGTGTCTGTTTAGTTATTTTTTAGCTTCTTTCCACATTCGACACTAAAGATGTGATCCATCGCCGCCGACTAAAAATAAAACGGCATGTATGTTACAGTGGTAGGGCTACCGCCGCTAATAAATCTGACATTGTTTACAACAATAATTACTCCTGTGAAAAGTGCCTTCCCTAAATTAAAAATGTTAATAATAAAGCATTTAATTGTAAGCCAACCAATCATCAGAGCAATAGTTTTTAACAATACTCAAAAGATTCAGCTGGTTGGCAATGCTGCCGCTGGTCTTATACTTGACAACGCCACCAATGAAAAGATTGAGGCGCACACCTCTATCGTGCACAGTGACAGACAGATGAAAATCATATTATAAACTATCAGTAACGATCACAATATTGTAGGTCAAAAAGTGTTAGCTCTTAGGCCTACTTTAGCCTTTAGACCTAATTTTTAGCTTTTATGCCTCAATTTAAGTTGCCATTTTTATTTCGTAAATAACAGCTGAGTTTGAGATTAGGCTTAGTCATTAATGCGCCACAGCATCGCACGTTCCGTTACACGTTGCCTATACATGTTGCCATGGTAACGAGGAATCTATAAACTATGAGATGCAGGCATGTTGTTGTTTCGTGCTGTGATGAAAATACATCGTCTCATGTATAGGTTGGTTTTATATGTAATCACTTCGCCGTGATACGATGATTTAGGTTTCATATTTGGCATTCCCATCGCTAGTGTAAATGCTAGTTTCGTTGCCATGCTGAAGGTAATCCCTCCAAGCATTCTTTTTTTCAAATCATGCAAAGGTGTATCGTTAACGGAAGCCTTTTGTATTTTATGGTTGCGATGTTCCAGTAGTGGTTAAAATGCGACAATCAAATGTTATTATTTCATTGCGTTACGTCGAAAAAAGTTATCAGCTAGAAAAAAGCAACCAATATTTTACTTGCCGTGTTTTTTAAAGTTCACTTGACTACCACCAGCATGGTGTATACTTCGTCGGAATTCGTTAACTATTCATGACTCCAAATTTACAATAGAAATAAATTCGAAAATTTGTAATTTCTCCCTTAATACCACAAATTTTGGCTCAGCAATACTAATTAGGGTACCAAGCGTTGTACCAAATTTCATTCCAATCCGATCTTTTGTTTGGGCTCCACCCAGACTAAAAATGTGCAACCAACCAACGGACCAACCAACCAACCAACCAACCAACATTTTGCAATTTGGTGTCCGTTATAGGCTCCGTTTCGCTCGCTTCGCTCGCTCGCTCCGCCAATAATTTATAACAATTATTGTTCACATGATAAACGAAGAGATCACCTGAAATGTTTTAAATAGCGCAATAAGATGATCTTTGCGAAGTTCTGCAGCATCTCTGATGCACTGGCAGCCATCACACTTTCGCCGGTATTTTTCTGACATATAATACGTAAATCAACAATAGCTCCTAGCTGGGAAGATCTTTTTAGATTAATAGGATTCAATTGATAAGCCATCTTGTCAGTTTCACCAATGAGAATAAAAATAATAGCTAATTATTATGTAATAATTCATAACAATATTCGTTATTTTCAACTATACTATATTATTAATTATTTAATTATACATTATTGTATATCCTATATATTACGATAATAACGTTTTACAATAAATTATGTAAAGAAAGCTGTATCTATAACCGCTTAGAAATGCACTCAACAAAGTGGGGCGTTACTTAACCTTTCTAGTATTAATGTTTATCTATTTCAAAGTACTTCTGTTATGTATCTAATTAACTTAGCTCGCTACAAGTAGGCTAGATGCAAAGGCTGAAATGTGTTCTTTTCAGCAAGGTCAAAAAATTAAGGTAACATAAATAGGGGCCCAGCTATACTCGTTTGAAGATGTCCTAGCAACATAAAAGTAGTTAAAATGCATGTTATACAGCAAAAATCGGTATTTAACTTTAAAACACAGCCGTAACGTCTATACTATTCATTTATTCAAGAAAAGTCATTCTCGGGAAGTTGTTTAAAATTACTTGTTCGACAACTTTTCTTCACATTGTCCTTTTAAAATATTTGTACTTACGTCGTTATTTGGAAAAATCTATTATTTGGCGGCCATTTTCTAATATGGCGGCCGGATGCCCACGTGGACAGGTTATCAGCCTAGTGCATTTTGATATTGGCCAGGATACCTACATGATCCACTTGAGTGATTCTCCATACAATGAAATGGTTACAGCATCACCCTCAGCAACCAGAGTATACGGGATCCACAGGTTTAATCAGGGGGTCGCAACTGTTCTAGAAACAATGCATTCCAAACCTTTCCAAGCAGCATTTCTTCCGGTGCTTAGCCGACGTCAGTAACGCCAACATGGAGCTACCCAACTTCTGGTTCTCATCTCAATAAGATCTAGGACGATATACGGTAAACTGCATTTTAAGATTGGCGAGAGGCCAATCCTACAATATATTTATTTATTTATTTTATATACAAAATCATTGTAACTTCCTGTAGACAACAAGACAGCAATTTCAGATTAAAACAACAATTTTAAATATACAAGATATATGGCGGCGCCTGTTGTACTCTGCTTTCGCCTGTATGAGACTCGTGAGATACACTTCCCATAATTCATCATTTCTGTCATAATTGTGCGACGAAGGCAATACATAAATTAGCAGGTTTCCACAAATGTGAGAACGCTATATATCTTAAAAACCATGCAAACATCAATTTATAAAATCTAACAACTATTGGAAAATTAGTTCAAACATTTGTCTGTGCTAGGATAAATTTTGCCAAGACTATCACAGATTAACTGTAGTTATGAGTGTGTGTTACCCTACTCGTCGGACTTGAATATCTCCAACATTTTCTACTCCGTGACAATCATTACGGAGGCTGCCATCCCGTAGTCTCGAAAGCGTAAGTATCACATTTGGCTGCGCCTTAAATCGTGAGTCTGCTTGTCCAGTAAACGTAGTTTACCATATATCGTCTTGGGTTTGATTAAGCAGCGTTACGATGTCGTGACGTCGTGGACTATTTCCTTGATGGGGCGAAGTACGAGGAATGCAGTTTGTGTTCATGCACTTTGTTTTGGATTGCACTTTGGCTCTTTGACATGCGTTAACCAGGCTTTTCTATGCGTGCACCAGCAAGTTCCTATGGTAAAATCCACCCACATTAATCAGTGGAGAAAGTGTTAGCGACGCGACCAAAGCCTGCTTACCACTGATCTGTCTGTATTCATCCGCGAGCTCCAACTCAAACAATGATGCAAAAATAGCATAACAATTCATTCACGAGATTATTTTTTATGCTAATAATTTTCACATATTTTAGGCAGTGTTGCATTATCGCATGTCTTTATTGTTAATACACTCATTGTTTAATGCTTAATAGTGTTTGTTATTTCTGCATTACGAAATTTTATTAAACAGGAATGATTTCTCTCTTTCAAAAATGAAAAGGGCCGTATTGGTTTGGCTTTTAAAAAGACCGTTTTGAGGAGCGTTAGAAGCAGGTGGGGTATGAAGGGGGAGGGGGGGGGCGAGAAACAAACTGTAACGAATGTCTTACTTCAATTCTTATGTGGCGCTTGCAAGCCAAAGTTGTCAAACTTTCCGAAACTCGTCACAGTCAAGCCTATTCAAACACTGATTTCGTGTGGCCAGCATTAACACACGTTTCCTCCAATAATGAATTTCCTTCTCCTCCTCCTTCTCTCCTCTTTCCCCCCGCCTGTAAAACAAAAGCCTACCGTCTCATTCAATGGCCAGGCCAGGTTAGCCCAGCTGTGATGCTGACGTTTACGGAAAGTAAACTACAAATCCGGAGTGATTCGTCTCATTGTCGTCCGTGAGAAATTTGGTAAGAATCGTATTCGTTTACGGCACGTGTCACTTTTCAACAGGTGCAATGTCGTCATTTCGACAAAAATCATGAACTTTTTCCAAATTTCTGAAACTGTAAATTAATCGCATTTTTACGTACGTGTGTCCGTGCATCGCAGCAAAGCTGTCGATTGAATAACGGTTGTGATCGTATCGTGTTTTTTCACCTTCAATTAATGCACACAGTTCACGGTTCGACAACATCGTAATATCAACAGCATTATTGCAGCCAAGCCTGCATGTCAGCTTTACGTTAACTCTTCGTTGATAGTTTTTCTTCCTCCACAGAATGGTATGAAGCGTTATGCATTGTTCGGATTTCGTTTGCGTGGCGCAGTCAAACACCCAACACTTACTTTGAACTCTGTTCTGAAATGATAGAAGCAGTTTCGGACAGGCCGCCCAGCAATCGTGTTTCTTTTGCAAATCCATGAATATATTTCTTTAGATCATGTCGGCACGGTTGGCTGCAGACATTCATTGCAGTTTGCTTTTGGGAACTCGAAAGGCACCTGCAGAAGCCATCGCTTGCGCTGTTGTTGGCATCGTCGCCATCTTGGAACTACTTCCGTTTGGAAGAGAAGCGGCTGTCAAAGTTTGCGATCTGCTGAAAATGCTAATCGGCTATTTTTTGTGTTTCATGAAAATTATGAATGGCCAAATACCGTACCTGAATAGTTTCTGAGAGAGGTACTTCCCTAAAACGTTTTGGTTGATGCTGGGAAAACACGTACTACGTTAAGCCTACCGTCGTAATCCAATTTCAAACAGGCGTGAAGAGGCTCTATCGCATCGCTAACTTTCTTTCCACTGACTAATGTGGGTGGATTTTACCATAGTTCTGTTCGTGAATAAAGAACAAAATATGAATACAGAAAAAAATATAAGAACAAAATATTTGGCACAAAAGCAAATGATAACACACCAGAAGATCTTGAAAAAACCCTTTACTCCACAAAGCACACTAAAACAAGAAAGTCAAATGTAGTTGCAGCATTCGGGCCACCATCCACGCCTACTACTTCTGACACTGTGTTTTCCTTTGAAAATTCAGATGTGAAATTATCTCAAAATACTGTGATGGAATCCTCTATTGACGATCTTTGCCTGACAGACACATCTGTTGACTCGAGTAAAATAAGCGAAGTACTCCCTTCCATCCAAACCGAGAAGTCAATCTCTGACACCTGTGAGGAATCCCTTTCTGAGCTGCATACTTCTTTGATGGGCCTGCAAAAGGACTTGGATCATGTCAAACAGGCTATGTGTATAAATGAGCTTGACCACGACTTTGATATAAATGCTATAATAAATCACTCAGTAGGCTTGACACTGCACTGTCCGAGATTAATGTTAGCGACACAACAAGGATTAGTAGCATTGATACGACAAAGCAGATGGATCCTGACCTAGTTTCTAAGAACATTCACGCAAAGGAAAATAGAGTCAAATTGGATAAATTGTTGTCATATACTGCACTGTATGATCTCCTTAACACCAAATTGTCACGTTTTATGAGTAGCATCGATGACGTCATCAAATCTGGAATTGCCACGCTGAGAGATACGATTGAAAGCATATTTATAAACCAGGTTACTATGCTTACTGATATCAGTAAAAATCTTGGAGATTCTAAAATGACAAATAAAACTGGTGAATTAAACTGCAACACTGAAAACTCTGCCCCGGTAAAAACAAAAATTGATGGCGAAAATTACATTATTAGCTATGTAATCTCCTCTAATAAGGCAGGAAATATCACACTTCTCTCTTCCCATGTCGATTGCATCTCGGTGGGTGGCAAAAACCCTCCTGAAGTCCTGATGCCAGTCCCTTCTGTTCGTAACAAGCATAAAAATTATAAACACAATGTTTTGTATAAATTGAGTGAGAGAGATCATTCTGATGCCATAAATTATAAACGTATAAGGAAAAACTGTGATAGTCTCCTTGAACCGAACACGTGCCGTGACTCCATAACACGGGGAACAAATACCTGTGACCTTGGTAGGCTGATCATAATTGGTGACTCTCAGGTAAGAAACACCAGACTTAATGAAATCACAGACCTGACTTCACGAACTTGGTGCTTCCCTGGTGCGAAAATTGAACATTTTAACAGACCTGTTGCGGACATCCTCAAATCTGAAAACAACGTCCAGGGCGTTACACTCTGTCTAGGCACAAATAATATCGGTTCAGACTCACCCAGTGTCATTGCCGATGGTCTGGAATCTCTAATAGACCAAATCAGAGAATTTGCACCAAAATTACGCATCAGCATCGTGGGATTATTTCCTGGTGTAAACAAACTTGGGAAGAGCTATTCAGCTCACCGAGTGTACTTGGTGAAGTGCAATGGCAATATCCAGATGATGTGCAAGACACGTGGTATGGGATCTCCCTTTGGTGCGCTATTGAAGAAATGTTGGCCTTCTCGCACCAGATGGACTGCACCTTTCACGTCATGGAAAGAGCGGGCTCTCCAGTGCAATAATGCGATACTGGTTAAGACATCCTATTTTCGATGGCTTCTACTCACTTGAGGGAAACGAATAAGCCTTAACCGACATGATCCTTGTCAAAATACTGGCCTGACTGACGGTGGTTTCTATAAACACTGCGAGCTCAGTCTACATCATGCTCTGCTGTACCGATGCTTCTAAATCTTTGTGAACGTTCTAAACATAATATATGTCGAGTAACACCATCAAACCCTACTATAAAATGTGATGTGGAAACTAATTCAGCCAATTTCATTTCGGATTGCCTGATTAATGCACAAAGTGCAACGGGGAAGCTGCCTGAGCTTCACTTGTTGTTGTCGAGTCTTGCATATGGTATTATTGTGTTAACCGAGACCTGGTTTGATTGTACTATCTCAGATGGCATGTTTATCCACGATTGCCCTTATTCGGTCTTTCGAAGGGACCGTGGCAGCCGCGGGGGTGGGATCGCAATATTCGTACGGGATTATATTGAGTTTGGTTCCTTCTCAACTGCATCTGAGTCTGAGTCCCTTTGTCTTATCCTTCTATCCCTAAAAGTGAAACTTACTTGCTGTTATCTGCCTCACGGTGAGGATATTGTCCAGATTGAAAATCTTTGTAACTATCTTCGATTGACAGTTGACCCAACTTGCACAAATTTAATTTTGGGGGACTTTAACCAATCTTATATCGATTGGATGTCACACTCCTCATCAAATGCAGCTCAGCAGTTATTTCTTGACTGCACTATGGATCTTGGTCTTGATTAGCTGGTTGCCAAGCCAACCAGGAGGAACAACATATTAGACTTAATCTTGGTGGATGATGAACGTACTGTGTTCGATGTGGACGTCCATACCAGCTTTAGCACAAGCGATCACTCTACTGTTATTTTTAAATCAAATCAAATCAAATCAAAGCTTTTTCAAGGAAAATTAACTTCCATACACAACGAACCGATCTTGAGTGCGTTGACTGGAACTCACCGCTTGGTATCCATGAAACCACAAATGCTAAATGGATAGCGTTTCAAAATTTACTGAGTGCCCTCTCCAAAAAATCGTACACTTATCATAGAATTAAAAGGAACCCAAAACCGTTTACTACTAAGGAAATTAGGAAACAGTTAATTAATAAAAAGAAACTCTGGAAACGCTTGCGCGCAAATAGAAATGAGACAACTCTTAGTCAACATAACGCCTGTGCTAAATTAATTAAATCACTCTGTAGAGCACACATGATAAGCTGTGAAAATAAAGTTATTCTTGACGGTAATGTTAGTTCACTTTACAAGCATATCAGGAAAAAAACTTAAACTCATTCTAAGATACCACCTCTTTATTTTGATGGCAAACTACTGACTTACGCTCTGGATAAAGCTAATGCGTTAAACAAAACTTTCTGTAATAACTTCGTTCATGATAATTTCCTAAATCCACCTCCAGAGAGCGAAAACCAATTCTTCGTATGAACTTTTTATAACACGCGAAACTGTACATAAACATTTGACTAACCTTAAAAAACAGTCATTCTATCTGTCCTGATGGTTTTTCTTCATTCTTCTATAGGTCACATGTATTTGAGCTGACTGAACCGCTCACTTTGATTCTGAAATCATCGATTGAATTGGGCACTGTACCAAATGATAGGCGATTGGCATGGGTTACCCCTATATTTAAAAAAGGGAAACACATCTGATCCAGCAAACTACCGTCCAATCTCGTTAACCTGCGTCCCCTGTCGTTTGCTTGAACGTATCATCCGCGACCATATTATAACTCATCTTAATAAATTCAAGCTAATCTCAGATGATCAATTTGGCTTCCTACCAGGTCGGTCAACGACTTCTCAATTATTACACTGTTTAAAGGACTGGAATAAATCAATCGAGGAGGGTACACCGGTCGATCTTATCTGCATTGATTTTACCAAAGTTTTTGATTCGGTCGTACATTCGAAGCTACTTTTTAAACTACAAAAGTTTGGTATTGGTGGGAAAATATTATGTTGGATAAGAAATTTCTTAGCTTTCGGTCCCAATCAGTGGTAATGGCAGATTCACTTTCGAAACCAGGTTTAGTTAGCAGTGGCGTTCCACAGGGATCTGTGTTGGGACCCTTGCTGTTTGTAATTTTTATCTCTGACTTGAACACCCAAGGTAATGGTGTAAAGATGCCCAAATTTGCTGACGATGTAAAGGTCTATCGGGGTGTTGGCAATCCGCTGGATTCTGCTCTCCTCCAGACGGCTGTTGATGATGTGAATAGTTGGTCTTTAAAATGGTAGCTCCCTATAAATATCTTCAAAAGCCAGGTGCTTTCATTAGGAAGAAAAAATCTAAATTTGTCGTATGAAATTGACAATACCATTTTGAAGACAATATTAAAGACCTGGGAGTCTACTTAACTTCAAACCTTAAATCTTCAACCCATTGTAACCAGATTACCTTTAAGGCCAAACGGATGGGCTACACGATTAAACGATGCTTTAGCTCTGGTGATGTTTCTACATTGGTCAGGGCCTATAAAGTCTACGTTAGACCAATTGTGGAGTATGCGTGTCAGGTCTGGTCTCCATACCTTGTCAAAGATATCATGAAAATTGAATCAGTGCAGAGGTCATTTACAAAAACTTTACAGGGTTGTTACAATCTGTGTTACCAACAACGTCTTAAGTATCTTCACCTTGAGTCCCTTGAATATAGGCGTCTAATAGCAGACCTATGCTTAACCTATTCCATTTTGCACGGGTTTACCAACATGAACCCTTCTCAATTTGTTAATGTTCGTGGTAATAGCTATACCAGAGGCCACTGCTATAAACTAACTGTTGCAAGGACTAAATTAGACTGCGCTAAGTTCTGTTTTGCAAACCGTGTGGTTGGCCCGTGGAACTCATTGCCATCCGAGCTGGTGACAGCTAGTAGCATACGCCAGTTCAGGTCGGGTCTCCGTAGGTTTGATGTATCTGTATACCTCAAGTGATTTTAATATGTTTAGTATTTAGCTTCTTTTGTTTTTCTTTGTTTGAAATAATAGTATTTGCCCTCCGACTTGGAAAATTATTTATTTGCCACGTATTTCTTTTCGTATTTTAATAATTTGGGATAGTGTATCCAATGAGATTCCTTTCTGTATTCTCTTTACCTGTTTTTATTATTATTATTATTATTATTATATAATAATTATTATTATATAATTATTATTATATAATTATTATATAATTATTATATAATTATATAATTATTATTATATAATAATAATAATAATAATAATATAATAAAAAATTATTATATAAATACAAACAAGATATACAGTATAGAAAAACAAAGAAGACTCAGATTAAAGTCACAAAGATTTCAAATACCAAAATGGAACAATAAATATGGCCAGAGAAACAAAAAATATTATATTCCACATATCTTTAATACCATACCAAAAGAAATCTTAAATAGTAAAAGCATAAGTGAACTAAAACCCAAATTAAAAGTCTGGCTTTTAGGCAACAAATAAATTGAACAATTACATTTCAATTTCTACTAAATACTGTTTCATAATGGATGTGGTGATCATGTAGCGAAACTTGTAACTTTGTGTAATGATACATGTTTGTAATTAGTTGGCAAATTTTTTCTTTTTCTTTCTTTTTACTTTTTTTCTCTGTATATTGTTGTAAATAAGTGTATTTTATATTTATTTTGTATTGCTGACTCATACTAGTTGACAACAACTTCGAGTCAAGTGAGCAATAAAATTATTATTATTATTATATTATTATTATTATTATTATTATTATACACATACATATTATATACATTGTAACAATTTAGAAATTTAAAACTAATTGAATTATGAAAATCTATAGTTTGCTTGCACATACAAGTCCATTGGGACTTCGTGCCAGTGCTTATTATTATTATTATTTAGATCTACGCAAAAAATGTCAACTACTGATATTCTGAAGAAATACAGCCTAATGAACTTCTCATTACTTTTTAAATTGACAGTAATAACGAATAATTTTTTTGATTTAACATATCAGACTAAAATTTTAAGACATGTACGAAATCATGCAGCATGGCTCAAAATACCATCTTGGAGAAACTCCTATGGCAAAAGAAGACTGGAATATAATATTCCAACTATTTTAAATGGAATACCATTGGATATCAGACAGACCCTAACCAGATCCAATATCAAAAAAAAAATTAAGAATTGGCTTATGCTGAACTATTATTAGGTCTAATTGATCAAACTTAAATTGTATTTTCGTTAGCTTATTGACTTAGTATTTGTTTATTTGTGTGTGTGTGTGTTAAAATCTGAAAAATATAATGTAAAAAATAAACATGTTATGAAATTGTTATGACATTAGGTTTTGGATATGTTCAGTGCACATACAAGCTCTTTGAGCTTCGTGCATGCACATGAAATGTGTGTATATTTATACTGAATAAAATTATTATTATTATTATTATTATTATTATTATTTTAATATTTTAATATTTTAATATTTTAATTTTATATTATTTTAATATTTTAATATTTTTATTATCTTTATTAAGATTGTCAATAATGGTTTAATGGTTTAATGGGCCAAGTTTTAAACTGCGATGCATTTTATTCATTTATATATATTTTGTTAAATTGTATTATATTTTATTGTATTGAAAAATTATTGACAATAATACCCGGCTTTTCCCTCCACTTGTCCCTCACGTTTGGCGATGCCATCGGAGACCATTGTGTCCCTGGTAGGTCTAACCTTGGTGGTAAGGCATTCGTGACCCCAACCCAATATCATATACCCTTCCTCTGCAGCCGAGCCCCTTCGAACATGGCGCCAGCCAACTTCCAGTTCTCGACTGAATGAGATCTAGGACTATACATCATAAACTGTGTTTAGGATTGGCGAGAGGACAATCCTACAATATATTTATTTATTTATTTTATTTTCACAATTATTGTAACCCCTAAAAGAGCACGACAATAATTTCAGATTAAAACAATCTCAAAGCAGAGTATCACATATGGCTGCACCTTAAATCCTGAATTTGCTTTACGGTAAACAAAGTCCTAGATTAAATGCGGTTCATGTGTGCGTTCTTGAGCATTACGATCCTAATAATTCTTATTTCGCCATTAATCTCCACCTGTGATTCCTGCTTGAAATGAGTGAGGTCGGAAATTTTGTGTATGCCTCGTGGTCCCAATCGGTGGTCCCAATCGGTTCTTCAAAGGCTCTTGTCTTGCTGATTTTTTCGTCTAGTTTCGTTCAGTTTGTTCGGGAGCCAACTTTTGTCGGGGGGAGTTGGCTCGGAACTCGCCCTCTGCTCAATCTCCCCCCCCCCCTCGCCCTCTGCTAGCTGTGGTCCAGGGTTCGGGGGCACTTTAGACAAATGAGGCTTCGTTTGCAGACTTTCATGAAAAGCTTTAATGCGGATAAGAGAGCTCATGACTCCTCCACGTCGTTCCCATGTTGTCTGTTGCTTTGTTGACCTCCGGAGTTGCCGCTAGGCACTCTGGGATATGTGGGAATGACGCTGCAAGTCCAGTGGATTTTTATTATCTTTATTAAGATTGTCAATAATGGTTTAATGGGCCAAGTTTTAAACTGCGATGCATTTTATTCATTTATATATATTTTGTTAAATTATATTATATTTTATTGTATTGAAGAATTATTGACAATAAGACACGGCTTTTCCCTCCACTTGTCCCTCACGTTTGGCGATGCCATCGGAGACCATTGTGTCCCTGGTAGGTCTAACCTTGGTGGTAAGGCATTCGTGACCCCCAACCCAATACCATATACCCTTTCTCTGCAGCCGAGCCATCATCTTCGTTTTAATGTTTTAAACTTTTAAACTTTTGTAATTTACAATTTTTTGATTTAACATCGGATGGCAGTCAGTGGCCACCAGGTCCTTGCCATTCCGGTTGCATTTGCAACAAACTTATTATATTAATATTATTATAAAGCAATTACATTTGTCGAATTTTTTCGTAAATTGATATTTTGATTGTTAAATCACACTAATACTCTTTTTGCATTCTCGTTTGCTGTTAAAATTTAGTATTTTTCCGATCGGCGATCGGCTTATAGCTAAACTTTCTTGGTTTACCATTCGCATGCAATCGTTCACTTCGCTACTGTTTTTTGAGTGTTTGTACATCTTATCGTTCGTTCAATGTAATTAAATCAGGGGGTCGCAACTGTACTAGAAACAGTGCATTCCAAACCTTCGCAAGCAGCATTTATTCCTGCGCTTCGCCGACATCAGTAACGCGAACATCAGTAACGCGAACATGGCGCCAGCCAACTTCCAGTTCTCGACTGAATGAGATCTAGGACTATACATCATAAACTGTGTTTAGGATTGGCGAGAGGACAATCCTACAATATATTTATTTATTTATTTTATTTTCACAATTATTGTAACCCCTAAAAGAGCACGACAATAATTTCAGATTAAAACAATCTCAAAGCAGAAGTATCACATATGGCTGCACCTTAAATCCTGAATTTGCTTTACGGTAAACAAAGTCCTAGATTAAATGCGGTTCATGTGTGCGTTCTTGAGCATTACGATCCTAATAATTCTTATTTCGTCATTAATCTCCACCTGTGATTCCTGCTTGAAATGATTGAGGTCGGAAATTTTGTGTTTGCCTCGTGGTCCCAATTGGTGGTCCCAATCGGTTCTTCACAGGCTCTTGTCTTGCTGATTTTTTCGTCTAGTTTCGTTCAGTTTGTTCGGGATCCAACTTTTGTCGGGGGGAGTTTGCTCGGAACTCGCCCTCTGCTCAATCCCCCCCCCCGCCCTCTGCTAGCTGTGGTCCAGGGTTCGGGGGCACTTTAGACAAATGAGGCTTCGTTTGCAGACTTTCATGAAAAGCTTTAATGCGGATAAGAGAGCTCATGACTCCTCCACGTCGTTCCCATGTTGTCTATTGCTTTGTTGACCTCCGGAGTTGCCGCTAGGCACTCTGGGATATGTGGGAATGACGCTGCAAGTCCAGTGGATCCAGTGACGCGTCGCCATGCTCACATCTAGGACGATATATGGTAAACTGCGTTTAACGGACACGCAGATTCACGATTTAGAGTGCACCCATCAGTGATATTTTCGCTTTGAGACAAAAAGGATAATGGATAGATCCCACTCTTAAGGTTAAACATGGTGGGCAAATTTAGTCGCGATAACCTTTCAAGAACTCACCAAATGTTGGAGAAAGTAAAGTCCAAACATTCCTCCGTTAAGTACTACGACAAGTTATTTTCTTGTAATCGTGATTTTCCACATTAAATTACTTCAAGTGTAGTAAGACACGGTTACTTAAAAAATCAAACCTTTGTAAGAATTTTAAACCCTCACCCTCAGTCCCTCACCCGCCACTTGATTTAATTAACTGTTAATATTGATTGCCATGTAGTTTATTCTTGCTTCGCCAATTAATATATAATAGTTTTGCCCACGGTTTGCAACAAAGCCGAGGAGAATATTTATCTACCGATATCCGCATCTCAGCCCTCTTGTAACAATACACGGATGCAGGAACACAACAATGAACGGGGGCTGAGAACAATACAACAATACAACAATGCAGGACACAACAATGAAAAAGGGCTGTTCTCTGCACCGGTGCTGAGCGATTATTTGTAAACGAAACCCGTGATACACGTCCCATTCTGTAAATTTAATTTACTTTCTAAACGGCGAGTTATTTTTCACCATGATAAATTCTGAAAACGGGCAATATCGGTAACATTTCAAGCATTAAAACTCATTACAATATGACGCCCATTGTGAAAATTTAAAGTTGATCCTTTAAAACTTCCTTTAAAATCTGTAGTTTCGGTGGTACATTTTTGTTTGCTTGTGGAGGTGGTTAGTTTCCATGTAAAATGTTGGACGCACCGACAAGGGCACCCAATGAACAACAAACAAAAGAAAAGGAGGGGGGGGGGCTTTTTCTGAGGAGCTTTTTTTCGGGACGAGCCTTATTTTGGCCTAATTGGTGTTAACGTCCTTTGTTTTAACGTTTTTTTAAATATTTTTTTATAAAAGATTTTCTTCATGATTCTGTCTACCAAAAGGGCAAAAGGCCAAAAAATAATATTAATAATTGTTAGTTCTCAGCACTCGGGAATCAGGCGATAACCTAAACGTACTGTACACATAATAATAATCTAGATCCCAGCTGAGCAGAAAAGAAAAAAGGTAAAAGGTCAAACAATAACTTTAACCGCTTTTCATTGTTTTCGTGCACGTGTAATGTCTTTGCTACGGTGCCTAACAATTCCTGGTGCACGTGCTAAGGATTGAAAACTGTCGTCCTTTAGTTGATTGGGTAAAATAAAAGAATCCATGTTTCAGCTAAATGTGTTTAGTTTTAAATCAAACTAAGCTGCGTTGTTAAACTCGAAATTGGCAGCTGGAAACGATGCAATCGCTTATTTAATTCGCAATTGAAGGCTTTCAGAGATGGACTGAATTGTTTCAAAGTGGACAACAATAATCATTGCTGAGCACGAGGCTGATCATTACCATCTTGCAAACTAGTCGTCAACAATCGAACCCCTGTAAGTGCAAACAAAACAATAATGAGCCATTGTTAGGCCACCATAGGCCGCCGATTTACTTCCTTCCTCTCCCAGAAAAGGAAAATGCCAAAGCAGCCGTGCTAAAGGTTGCAACTTTGTTCTACGAAAGCTTATTTATTTACTTCCCACAGAAAAATAGTTTCATGCAAGGATGGTTCAGCGTGCTTACTGTTTAAACGGTGCATCCAGAGATTTAAGCCACTGGAAGTGCTGATTGAGTGACTGAGGCCAACAAAAATCAGCGTTATTAAGCCAGTATCCAAGGTTGGCGGGAAGGGGTTGAATGTTCGTAAATGTTTACAATCTGCTCAGTAGTTTAAATGTTTTCAGTCTGCTCAGTAGGATCCAAAAAGTGAAATCCTACTTGCTTAAGTGTGTCTGAAAAAGTGGGTCTGTCACTTAATTCATGACCGGCCCCGTGCGTAGCACGGGCTCCCGCTAGTGGGATTTATAAACTGATAAGGATGGAAACAACGAACTCTAAGGTTTGATTGAGGAGATATGTTGCCATACGAGGCAGAATATAAAGCCAGTCTACGAGCCATTGTTGCGAACTTAGGTGACTTGCAGTCCCATGGCACATTATTGCATTGTGTAATGAACGCATAAATTATTGTAACATATTCAAATCATTCCTTTTCTCGGCAAGTTGAATGGAGCTGGATTTTGTTGTTTTACGATGGATGAAGCATTAGGTATCAATGAATTGCTTTCTTATATAATTCGCAAGTCAGAAAGCATCATGTGGTATTTCTCTTCAAGTAGTGTTTCCACTTCATTAAGTGCGTGAGTTAGTTAAGCCTTTTTTATTTTTAGTAATTTCTTTCTGGCTGTGTTTGTATTGGATTTCTTTTTTGTTGTTGTTGATGAATGATGAGCAACTTGCTGTGTTCTTGGATCCACGCTATCGAAAAAAATATTGTTTTGCTGTTATTCCTGTGTTACTCTGCGGCTCCAAAATAAATATTAAATGTATATATTTTGCCAACAAAAGTCGTTGCTAAAAAATGGAGGATATGAATTCACGTATCCTTCACTTAAAACAATCTTAGTTCATAACACTAGAAGATGTACCCATAGTTTGTAACTATCAACCATGAGTACAAATGCAAAATTTTCTTCTACTAATTTGGCTCTTCTTGATGCAACAGTTATTTAAAAATCAGTAGTGGTCACCGGAAAGTGACTCTTGGCAGCCTACAGCTCGTCAATGCCTAGAGTCCAAATTTATTTTCTGTAAACAGACCCAGGGTGTTGCGAGAAGGCCGTTACGCCACAACAAACAAACATAAACAAATAAATAACTTTTTAATTTTACATCATTGAGTTAAAATACGATCAATATTAATACTTAAACCTTTACTTACCTTTTGCAAAGTTTCCTTATCTATATAACTTTTGTTCAGTTCTGAAGAACGCTCCCATAATGTTACGATGTCCAATTGCTTATAAGCCATTAAATCTAGCAAAGTAATGTCCATTTGTGAACAGTCGATTTGACCCGTTTTCCTCTTTACATATTTTTTCTTGTAAATAGTAATTCTGTGACTGTCGCCACAAGTGATAATATTGGGGAAAAGTAGTTCGTGTTCTTCAGTAGCTGTTATTATTATTCTTGTGGGGAATGAGAGGTAATGAATAAATCTTAAATATATGAAGGCACCGCTTGCCAACAAGCAAATTACCCAAACAATCAACTTCAGAATTTTGACAAAACAGTGGGTGAAGTTAAGGCTCACTACAGAATCAGTACTGAAGCCTGTTGTAGCATCAAAACACTTACAGACTTTTCTGTATATTGGATCGTTGGGAAAAAATTGCTGCTTCCTTAGAGATCTTCGAAGCAGCACATAGACTACCTGCACTGCAGATAAGAGTGAAAGACCCAGGTTTAAACCTAAATTACCTCCGAAGGCACAAAGGAGGGCCAAAAAATCGTAATTCAGTCGTTCCTGTATGCTGTTGATGAAATGCTTCTGAAATGCAAAGTGTATTAGGGTTTCGTTTCCTGCGTATCCATCCATGCAGCCAAATGTGTCATATTGTATGTTATGACATCTTTTCGTGCAGTTGCATGCAATGACGGCATCTGTCGCTAAGCTTACAGCAACGCTCTTGACCAGAATATCAGCAGCTTCACTGTTATTACAGTTACGTAATTTCACAACGCTTGGGAAGTATGGCAATCTGTTAGATCAGAAAACAAAAATGTCTTAAAAGGAAGAAAGGAGACGAAACGAAAGCCACATCATCGCATTTTTATTTGGTCTAATTAACAAAAAAATCATGTCCGAGTTTAGCCCAGCAATGCATAGAATGCCATAGAAGAGCAAGCACATTAGGAAAGATACGAAGAAAAAAATTTTGACAACAAAGATGTAGAGCTATACGGGAACGGAATAGGCCAGCTGATAGAACTACAGACGTCCACCAATCAGGTTGAAGAGGCTGCCGTTAATTTGAACTTGTGAGAATTTGAATAAATCAAATCTAAATTCAAAAAATCAGTATTGCATGCATCGCTTAAGATATCTAATGATTACGTGAGACGAAGAAAAGAAAACAAGAAATACAGAAATCATGGTTACAAGGAGAGAACAGGATAGATTGTAATTACAGCATTGTCTACACATCGGCATTTAAAACATCCATTTGTTTGCTTACATAACAAATAAGAAGAGCAATGGTTTAATTCCAGCTGACTTGACATTATAATACCCATTAGGGGCATGGTAGCATTATGGTAAGTACGACTACCTCTAGTGACAGAGGCCGAGGTTTGACTCTGTCCGCAGTTATTCCCAGTATTTTCTGGAAGAGTTGGGCCCTGTACTGTCTCATGTCGACTACGGCATGTAAAAGATTCTTGAATTTCCGATCGGTATTACCTAGGGAAATTGTCCCACTCTCCTTCAAGCACCACGGCAACGTCTAGAAGCTTTTCAAACCATCTAATCCTCCAAAGTATAATACCCGAGTTATGTATTGTAGAAATATGAACGGGTAGTGCCCACCATGCAGTATAATGACTTTGTATAATGCAAAAAACTTTCCTATTTAAAACAAAACTAAGCACTTCATTTGACTCGCTCACTCTATTGTGTCAGCTGCACTGAAATTTCTAATTTCCTACGACAAATGACTGGCTTTCACTACGTAGTACATTCTGCATTGTTACCCTTTTGACAAGATTTATGTTTGCCACCAGTAGATTCGTCATTACTGACAAACCACTAGTATCATGGACAGACAGAAACCTTTAGTGAAAGGGCGTGCTGGGGCCTTATTTTTCTGGGGACCCCTTTATTTTTGCTTGTCACTCACTTTTTTATACCATTTTTTGCCCCTTTCATGGGCTTCCTAGCTTTCTTTTTGCCCTTTTTAGGGCTCTGAGCCCTTTCTACAGCTGCGACCAGCATTTTTCAGTGTAAAAGAAGAGCAAAGACCCCCCTCCCCCCGTCCACGCCACTGCTAACCACAAGCAGTGGCGAATGGTTCAAAGATGGTTTTCACTTTTTTGGTTTGATATTATAAAAATGAAACTATAAAAATATGCCTAAGTGCAATCGGGATTAATTTGCTTTCTTGTAACACCTGTCTCGCATATTTAGCCTTCCTTCTTCCGGATATGGTGGTACGCAATCTTGAATATTATTTATTGTTTCTAATAGCAAAGACTAGCTGAGTTTCTCGCTAACCTCACTCATTCGACTTTGTGCTTGGTTTCGCTAGGTGTATTTGTAATCAGTGAAATTTGCGTCATCAAGCTAAATTTACAGCCGTTGCCAAAAGAAATTTACTGAGGCACTCCTCTGTCAGGCACTGGAAGGGTGCATACCTCTGTCACGCATTATGTGAAACTTGTTTAACCAAACATTCATGCAGTCTGAGCAGTATTGCGAGAAATAGCAAGTTTAATTCGAGGTTTTGTTAACGACTCTTAGCCTACGTAGAGTACACGAGATAAGACTAACTATCAAGCCACTTTTCTCATTCACCACACTTTAACTAAGAATTCACCAGAAAGGATGGTATTGAAACGCAAGTCTTCACTATTTGTCTACACAATTCCCAAGACTTGTAATGGTAATATCTTGAATTTATGTATCAGTTTTGTCGCTCCAGGGCCAATATTCATTCACCTGACACGGTTCATTGCCCATATTTATTACTGCGTAATTTTTATGACAAACGTTGATTTTCGCTTGTGCTTCACTTTTGCCATGAAAGTTCCACAATTTCTGCTGTCGATTTTGATATGTCAAAATTTCCACAATTTATACCATTCGAATGTTGCCATGTCAAAATTATTTGCATAAATTAAATAACGTAGTGCTTTCTATAAAAATGATGGATGGTGAATTTGATTGCACACTGGCAGGTAGAGGAAAAAAAGGAAAACAGTCCCTTTTGAACAGTCCCTTAGTAAACAGTCACTCCCTCAATGAATTTCGTCTTTTTTGACAATAACGCGCATGGCACAATGCTGAAACTTGTCAATTCGATTGTTAAAAAACTTTGTAAATTTGAAGACCAGTGGTTAAAAAGTAAATTAAGGCTTTTTTAATCATTGTAACACATAATTTTCTAATGCAGCTCGCTACGACGATGGGGCGAACGGATTCATGACCTCATAAGCACCAGTAAAAAGTAAATAAATAACTATGACTGCGAAAGCATTTGCCTCTACTGCGAAAGCATTTGCCAACTACTGCGTGCCAACTACTGAGGAAGAGATCAATAAGTTACTTATTTTCAGAAGTAGTTAGTTTTCACGTAAAACAATATCTAAACCCAAAACAATAAATTGTAAGCAAAAAATCCGCCAAGTTTCAACCATAGAACGTCTGTGATATAAAAAACGAGCCAAGTTTACACTCATCAGACATACAACGCAACTTTAAAACTTGGCGCATTGCAAGCCGTTTTTTTTACTTGAATAGTTCGGCTATATCTTATTTTTCGAATGAATATATACAGTACAGTATGTATAAATTTATTAAAGTTTTTTTTAAACAATATCTTTTGTTTGAATCAATTTACAATAAAGTTTTACAACTCAGATTGTGGCATTTTGTTGAACTACTGCAGACTAGCGTGATGTACTGTAAACTATAGCTTTTAGTGGTACGCAGTATTATTACGCAGTATTATTTGTGAACCCTTCCTGACGTTACGAAAATCGGAACCTCCGCGATTTGCTACTGAGTTTTGCAGTTCGTAAATAGTTTTTCTTAACCGAGAGCAGATTGATCGTTGGAGTCACCGATTGAACGTTTCAACTTTGTTGTTATTTCGCTTCATTTGAATTTGAATTTTGAATTTTATTGAGCTTAACAGGTCTACAATACCACTCGCTCATGTAAACTCGCTTCGTGTACGCGAAACAATAATGAAACAGCAACAATAACAATGAACTAGCGCTCATCCTGATGCTGGTTGTGTATCTTGTATCTTCCAAACGAACGGCTTGCAATGCACCAAGTTTTAAAGTTGCGTTGTATGTCTGATGAGTGGAAACTTGTCTCGTTTTTGATGTCACAGACGTTCAATGGCTGAAACCTGGCGGTATTGGGCTTAAAATTTATTCATTTTGGTTTAGATATCAGGACTTTCGGTAGCTGCGCATAGTGTGATTTTTTTTCTTATTTTTGATCTCTGGATTCTTTACGTTTTTGTTTGTAACCATGCTGAAGCTTAACTTCTGGACTTTATACAACATTTTCGGTGTTGACTTTTGTGTATATATCAGTTGCTTGGTCACTGATTTGATTTTTGATTTTGTGAAGTTTGGATTTTGTAAGTCAAATACTTGTTTAAAAGCAAACTAGGAATAACTAATTACTCGCAGAAATTAGTATTAATTCTACAGAAATTGCACATTTCAGATAAAATGGTAAAAACACGTGGACTAAACAGTACAACAACACTGCAGTATACAAAACCTTACAGAAAAGTTTATTTGTGTTCCTTTGCTATTTTGAGTTCGGATCAGTTCAACCTTACATTACGAATCGAACGAGTTGGTATTTATTTTCTAATGTTGTTTGTTGATGTGTCTGACGTATTTTGTTATTTTCCTATAACACTACTACTTATACTTAGTACGGAGGAGTTCCGCTAGCCAGATAAATGCCGTAACAGCAGGTCATTTGGTGGTCATGTTGATTATTTTGGAGCACTCACCCTTCCCTAGCCATCTGGAGCTAACTACGTACTCAAGGGGTTCAGGAAACTAAGTAGGTCTTCGTTTTAACTAACACAAATGCTTCCTGAATCTGGTGCTCCGGAATCCGGAATCAAGTGCTTGGCTTCCTGAATCTGGTCAGGAAGTCGAATCGTTTTTTTTTTTAACACAAGCATTCCCCAGGTAAATTGACCTAAGTACTCAGATTTAGTCAGGAAAGCAACCATACATTTTTCTTTTTAACTAACACAAGTGCTTCCGTTGCTGATTAAGCTAACTAAGTACTTAATCTGGTCAGAAAGCCAAGTAGGGCCTTTTTAACACAAGCATTCCCTAGGTAAATTGACCTGAGTACTCAGTTTTAGTCAGGAAAGCAACCATACGTTTTTCTTTTAACTAACACAAGTACTTTTCTAGTTTATCAAGAGGTAAGTGCTGTCATTTAATTTTAACAAGTTATTATTTTTTATGGTATTTTTTTAGTATTTTCAAAGTAATGATAATACTTTGTGCTTATTTTGGGTATGAAAATACGATTTGTCTGTTTTAAATGTATTTTAATTTGCAACTGTAAAAAGTAATGTGGTGGACTTTTTTCTGGGGGGGGGGGGTTAGTGCCAACCCTATTGACAATAAAGTGGTTTCCACTGAACAGTAGAGATATAAAAACAAAAAAGCTCAAATCTAGACTATAATTAAATTAAGTAATTTTTGAGGAAGGGGAGGGGGCCTCTTTACAGACTTTAATTGGGGGCTTTTTAGGGGAGAATTACGGATCCCGTTGCAGTCCTAATTAAGGACCTTTTTAGGGGCTTTTAGGGGATTAATTAGGGACTTTTAGGGGCTTTTTAGGGGGATAAATTAGGATTTAATACAGGGTTCGTGTAAGGTCCTTGAAGTCCTTGAATTTGTTGAGAAAAAAGTCTAGGCCTTGAATTCCTTAAAATTGTAAGCTATGTCCTTGAAAGACCCCAATTTTTTTTCGTCTAAATTTAAAATAATAACCCTAACCTAACTTACAACACGAAAAAAGCCAGAAAGCAATTTTTCCACGTTTTTTACCCCTGAATTTTTCCGTTGGGTTTTTTTCCGGTAATTGTTTAATACCAGAACATTTTTATTGTTTAATGAGCTGTTGTTGGCTCTTCACTGGTAAAACTAGACCTTATTTGAGTAAGCTTGTTGGTTAACAAATGTCCTTAAAAAAACAGCATTGGTGTTGAAATAGTCCTTGAAAACGACATCCGTTTTGGAAAAAGTCCTTGAAAGTGCTTGAATTTCTTGTGCGATCCCTGTTAATATGAATTATATTAATATTAATAATAATATGAAATAAAAGTAGGAATGAATACAGGGTAGTCCACAAAAAACTGACGACCCACAATTTTCTAAGTCCACCTTTTCTAGTTAGCACACCACAGAACCGGAAGAGGACAGAAATGTTCCTGTTTCCATTAGATTTGATTTGTCTTCTCCTGGTTCTGAGGGGTGTTAACTAGAAAAGTTGGACTTAAAAAATTGTGGGTCATCAGTTTTTTTGTGGATCAACCTGTATATTTTCGTAAAAATACTCAAATAGACATTATTTGTATAATAAATACGCAAACTATCATACCACCCTTTCACAGCCTATAACTGTCATTCTAAATTATGCACAATAATTCCGGCTTTTAAGAATTTATGCGTGACATTTATGCTCAGAATTATTTAAATTTGAATACCTACAAGAATGAATGATTACTGTGTGCCCTGATGAATTTTATCACAGCCATTAATATTCAGAAAAACAGTTTTTCATTCTTTCAGTAGGGAAAAGAAATTTTTTGGTGAGTTTATTTCGAGGCCTTAAATTTCTAGATAAATTATTGTGCTGTATTTATAATGACAGTTCAGTTCTACAGGCATGAAAGTCAGTCTTAGTTGAAAACGAGCAAATAGGAGTAAAGCCACCAAAATTACATTTTTAGGAGGTTTGCACAGCTAAAAAAATTAGGAAACTAGCTAAACCGAGGACAGAAAAACGAGGAAATCAGCTTCTCGTATGTTCATCTCCGAAATTTTTTTGGGAGGGGGGTTCTTTGTAATTTTACATGTTATGTTAAAAGTAATGGTTAACATGTAAAGTCAGTTGCTTTGTACCGAATTTCAGACATGTAAGGCAGTTTTTCCCAGGCGGCGGGGCAGATGTTTGTAATTTTACATGGTATGTCAAAAGTAATGGCTAACATGTAAAGTAAAGTCAGTTGCTTTGGCTCGAATTTCACCCGACAGGAAAGCCAGAATAAGCTGTTTCTTGATATATTTAACGTAACCCCTAAATTTAGATAAGCTACTATTTTTTGGTGGTAATTTACAATTTTTCTTTGTTGCATTTCTGTTAAAATTTCAATAGTCTCGTTTCCTTGCAGGTCGTGCCTACCAGAGTGGATTTATACAAAAGCCTAAGTGTCTTTATCAAGTGGTTAGGATTTTTGTAATATTTATAAGCGACTCTGCTACCCACTTTTTTAACCATGCCAGTTTCTTGTTTTTTGAGATTCTCCCAAATAGAAGCGATAAAAGACTTGTACTTGGCGCTCTGATTAGATTTTGGTTTGTGGGTATTTGGGTCATTGTTGTGGTATATAGCATTAGTATTTTTTAACATGGCTGCGTAAGCTGCTTTAACTTCTGGTGAGATAGAAGTTTCTTTTAGGTCTTTGAAAATTATTAAGTTCCACAGACTTCCTAAGTACTGTTGGTTTTGGACAAAAATATTATTTTGCAAAGATCTTAATATAGACTGCAATGCTCTGTACATTGGTTGATACAAAGTTTGACTGTAAATAAATAATCTGTCAAAATCCAACCATCATTCGTAACAGAAGAAATTAAACAGTAAGTTAGTTTTTTCACAAAATGCGGGCCCGATAATTAAGCATCTGATATTTGAAGGTAAGAATGGGTGATTTTTTGGGTCTTTCTTGGGTACAGAAAAGTCGTAGTTTTTAATTTCCATCACGTTTTTTATTTAAACATTTTTTTAATGCTTACAGAGGTACTAAAATGGTGAAGTCTTCATCAGAAAACTTGCTGCTGGAGACGTCTGGATGGACCACTCCTTATTCATCGGTGGACCAGAACTTCACGTTACTGGGAGAATCGTTGGTAATGTATACTGCATTAATTCTTCTGGTAACTTCCGTCAAGTTTAAAGCACTGTAATATGGTAAGTTAAACCATGGTTTATCTATTACGTTTTTGTTAAGTTTACCATTTGTTTTGTGTGTATTTTCGCAAACTCAAGTTTTAAGACATAGCGGTTTATCGCAGTCATTTATCTTTTGGAATTGGAGTAACAGGGAGAAGCCGTGTGCATAGAATTAGGATAACTAAACATGGTCCAGTAAATTAGTTCTGTTCTTCACACTCGATCTCTAGTTTTTTGCAGATGCACAGTTTAAGATTTTTCAAGTTTCAAGTTTTTCAAGTTTTTCAAGTTTTGAGTTTCCGGTTTCGCTAGGCAAAATCCAGCCTTTATATTTCTATTTTTCTTTCAAAAGGGGAGTTCCTGTGCCCTTTAAATCGTTAAACTGTATGGAAGGAGACAAGTTATACTTTAATCCATTGTTAATTTTTGTTCCTTTATCATCTTTAACTTTCAGCAAGTTTTTTTGCAAAAGATTGGAGAGATTTGTTTCCAGCTTGGTTGAGACATCTTGAGGTTATACCTTTTTTAATATAAAAAAAAAATTGGGGAGGGGGGATCAATCTACCGAGTAAATTGATTCGAAGCAATTCATTAAAGACCCGGTTTGTGAGAATAAGAGGTGCAATAACCTGTAAAATAAAAGAGAATACAACTGCCACGATTGGAACTTGAACCCAGAACAGCCTATTACTAAGTCGGGGTATTAAAAGTGCGAGTATGTTCTGGGTTCTAGTCCCTGTTGGGACAATTATTTTTTCTTTCCTTTTTTGAGATTATTGCAATTTGTACCCTCACAAACCAGGTCTTTATTGTATGTTGTTTTTTGTTTCATTCCTTACTCTGTCACTGTGTGCGTTTTTTGAAGGGGGCATTCGTATATTTAAAAAAGATGTCTGTAATAAGTTTGGACAATCGTTGAAAAGGATGAGGGGGAAGGGGGTGAAGTGATGGGGGTCGGTCCGAGAGGGCAGCCTGGGCTAGGGTACTTGTTGACACCCGAAAGAAACTATGATATGCAAAATAAACGTTTAACTAATGTAGGAGTAGCAGCTATAAATTCTGAAGACGCGGTAAATTATTCTCAGATCGATAGTAAGAAAACGGAAATTCAGAAACTTACAACCGACTTGCCTCTGCTATTACTCATCTCAGCGATGAGTTGGCTTCCGCAGTTTCTAGCATCAAACAAAAAGCTTTATACTTAGATGAAGCTGATGGGAATTTTTACGCCAAGTAGAAGCAAATTAACGACATTGCTTTCCTCGGCACGCTGCTGATGCAGCAACAAAAGTATACGTTGACAGAAATTGCTTATTACAGGACGATCAGAAAGTATACTTCAATGTAAGCCACAAGCAGATTAGAAACTTAAGCGTTCCTACTTTGGCGAATGATGCTGTTACTAAGGTATTCATAGAAATTGCATGTTACAAGACGAACAGACAGGGCACTTTAATCTCTAACCCATAACCGCCTAGATACGAACGTTTGCCTTCAACGTATAACAGCGAAAAACTAAGTCCCAGCGCGAGCTTTGTGAGGGGTCCCCGGGGACCCCGAGCAAAGCGGGCAGTCACAGCCCAGTGGTCAGTGTCGTCGGTTCGAATGCCGGTTCGAATCCGAGAACCGACCCAAGTACCATATGGACTCTAAAAAAAAGGGTCTGAAAGTTCTTTCAGACGGTTATGGGTTAATACCGCGAATAAACAGATTTGAAACATAAGCAAACCAACTTTGCCGAGTGACGCGGCTACGAAGAAAATTTGTCCATGAAAACAGTTTCATGCTGATCAGTTTCAGCATGAAAAGCCCTTTGGAAAAAAACAGTCGATTGGTTTGTTAATTCCGGTCCTCTCTCGAGCTTCGCGTGTATAAGTTCAGGTTTAATTCATAAAGCAATTTTATACTGTAGCGATCCGAGCGTTGCTCTAGTTGCTAAATGTAATATAGGTACAAGAGATCTTTACATTACTAAATTAAAGGACGAGCATTCGACAGCTACTGTTTTCGAAATTCCTTATGAAATAGAAAATAATTTGCCTAATCGCGGTAGAGGTATTCGAAGAGTTTCATGTAGAAGACGGTTATTTTCAATTAGATTTGCATGTTACTTTTCATTAGATGACTCGTTTCATCCTATCTAAAACAGCTTCATAATTAAGTGCCTTAGAGAAGGTGCTTAGGAAAAATAAGCAAACGTGACCGCAGCAAATTTGGTCAAAGTTTTTTGCGCCCTTGTAATTGTATATTATTGCCGGTCCCAAGTAGTTAACCACAGACCGACAAGGACCCATGTTGCCAAATTATCGAAATAACAAGGTTTACCTAAAACGGTGGAATAGGTGACCCAATGACTTCAGTCTCCATCTTGGAAAACTTCCAAAATTCCTATTCCGTTTTCATCAGTAGGCCAAAGATTTAATGGAAGAGTGTCTTTACTAAAAGTACCTCTGAATTTTGGAATTTTCATTACTCTAGCCGCCAATCCGTTTAAATCAAAGTTTGTTAAAGGTTTATTAAGTCGATTAAACCTTGGGTGGTCTTAAGTAACGACCTCTGCCAAAGGCTTCGTTTGCTTTTTTTGCTTTTTTGGCATTTTGGCTTTTTTGCTTCGTTTTTTTTGCTTATCTTTTTTTCTTCGAGCCTGAACCTTCCACTTACTTGTAATGTCGCACTAGATCAGCCAGAATTTTTGCATCGTTTTGTGCCTTTTTTACGGCATATACCATCCCCTCAGTTCCACCCGCCAATCCTCCAATCCTGGCTAAAATCCTCCGATCCCGGCTAAGTGCCAGCGGCAAAAAGCCACCTTTCTCTTTTCGTGATCTTGTTTTGAGCACCATACCTTTTTTATTATTATTGTTATAATTTAATAAACAACTTCGACTTTGCCTCTCTCTAACTTTAGATTCATTTTCCAGTCCCCAATGAGCAGAGCGTGACAGGTAGCATGAGCCGGTACGGCGGCCCTAAACTTCAGTTTGACTTGTACATCCACGATTCCTGATTGAAGCCTCTCGGACTGTTGGGAGCAATTCAACACCACGAGAGGATAGGCTTTCTTGAACTGAAGCAAGTCGAAACTCAAGTCGTTGGTGTCGTAGCACAGCTGCCTAACTGCTGTGCCATTCTGTACAAACCGACGTACTGACCAGTAGCATAATTTGCGTTCAAATCGAGAAACGGATATATCTTTCTGAATTTAGAGTCACGTGATCGTCTTGCAGACTGCCGTGATCGAATATGCCAGGGTTTTTAACTAGAGTACTGCCTGTTAGTTTGAAAAGCTAGAACTATCCACCTAGGTTTTTCAACAGCGGAAGTAGACAGCACGTGCCAAGTGAAGCTGATATTTTGGGGGAGCATGCAGCTATCGTAATGTCAGTGCCTAAATCCTAAATCCACAGTCGCTCTGTGGTCGATGAGATTGTAGAGTTTAAGTTTCTGCTTGTCCGAGGCAGTGACATGTGGAACGATCCAGCTGATGCTATTTAGAACGACTTTGCCATTGGCTGCTGCCACTGCTTTGAAGATGGTATTCGTTGCGCTCACTCTCATAAGTGTGAGCACATGTTTAGTTTCGTAGATTAGCTTTTCGTAATTTTCAAAAAATCTATTGACATGTTTCAACGGGATGGCGAACGTAAAGCTTCCCTTGGGAGTTGTTTCAATGATGATGGACGTGTGTCGCTGACTTTATCCCAAGTTATTGGTTAGTTCAGCATCAACTGATGCAGGACTATCCAATGCCCAGCGCTGGCCGAGCAGAACCGGTTGCTGGGCCGAACCGTAGGTGAGCAGTCCCTTTATCAGAGTACCATACCCATAATAATTTAACTCGTCAACTTGTTTATCACCTAAATGGTATTTGATTTTAGAAAACAGGAATATAGAGCCCAGTCATCGTCCTTCAGTAACCTCCCTTTAATCAGGAAGTAACTGTTGGCAACGTGCAGAAATAAATCTTGGTTTTCTATGTGTAGGTGGATTTCCAAATTTACGTTGTTGAGATTGGTGCCGACGATAGGATTGTATTCGTGGTAGGTGTAAGACTTAACTGATGAATCGTCCACCAAAGGTTCGTTGGTATTTAAGTAATCTTATACTACACTCATTTTCTGGGTGTTGTTCTGAATTTGATGAAAGCTTCTAGGCTTCAAACCGCTTGTTTTTTTAATGTTAGAGTTAAAATTAAGAAAGAGTCCTTTCCCCTTTTTTTTTAAACACGATAATTTTTATGTTTTTTTATTAACTCTTAGATCTCAAATGAAGTCGCAACGTGAGCGTCTCACCATTTAAATTCAACGGCTCGTTGATCTGAGATGTGAGCCAAACTCTTATACTTCTGATTAACTTTGTAGCAACTAGGAGGTAAATCAAATTATGTGGGGACTCTATAATTTTGAAACCTGGCAGTGAATTGGGATAAAAGGAATATGAAGTGGGCTGAGTGTCGCTGTTTAGGTACGAATTGTCGATGATATCCACGTGTACAAATATTGTATTGACGCTAATAATGTCGACTATATTTCGACTTCCACTACTTCTGACGTAGTTGTCCAAGTCAAACCCCAAAACTGTAGCCAAACGTTTTTCACCTGAAAACAACATTCCGTAATTCGGTTATCAAGTTGGTTCTTAAAGTGTTTAGAAGAATCGTAATGGCATCCTTGCTGTGCCCATTCGCATCTATCGCTGACTTGAGAAATTTATTCTAATCCTCGATTTCGTAAGCACTGGAACTTACTAACACTTTGTGCCGTCAAGTACCAGCATCTGTAGTGTTCAGAATTTCGTTAGTTCTCGAGGTGATGTTGTGAATGCTGTTATAAGTATCTAAATTAAGAAGAGCCAATTCGTAAATTTCTTCAGAGTCCAAATGCATGGGTGTGTTTAGATTAATTTTCAAGTCAGAGACTTTGCCGGTGAGAATAATCGAACAGGAATCCATGATTTATTTTTTTTAAAGAGATGAAAAATGATTGTACTTTAGTAAAAGAGAGCAACCGTAAAACACTCGCGATGAAATATTGCTTCAAATGTAAACGTTCGACTCCTAACCAGTCGAAGGCATAGTTTCTACAACTTCACGAAACAACAGACCGATGGAGATTGTGTTTTGCGATGTATGTGGTACAAAAAAGATTACTTGGTCAAAGCAGGGAAGGGACTCGTAAACAAAATCATAGATAACTTGCTCGTTAAATACATTTACCGCGCTATCAATATTGCAGTACTGGAACTCAGGTGAAGAAGCAACTGGCCCGAGGAGATCCTAGAATAAATAAACTAGATGAAGCTTGCAAAGACCATCCAGCTCGGACTTAAAAGATCGCTACGCCGCAGATGAAGTTCTAATTTCAAAAGCTTGAAGGGTGAGAAAGGATCCATCTCTGGCATGGAGGGAAAAACTAGCCACTTCCGTTGTTAGGAAAATCATAAAAACAAATTTCAAGTTCGGAATGGGAAATAAAAAAAATGGATCAACTCGTAAACGAACTTTACAAACCAACGTGGAAAAGTTGTACTGGGCCTAAACGATCTACGGCAGCCAGACTTGGTTGAGATGATACCGTACACTAAGCTGAATAAAGGATTTAACTACGTACTGACTTACATTAACGTCATGTCCATGTTTGCTTGGGCCATTTCTCTTATATCTAAAACCGGTCTAGCTGTTACCGAAGCTTTGAAGAAGATACTCTCAGGAGCGACCGCCACTAAAAATTTACAAGTCGATTTATGTAGTGGGTTCTACAAAAAAGACTTCAAAGCGCTACTTAGGCGCCATAACATCAACATGTACTCTATGTACTCTGAGAAGAAAGCGAGCATGGTTGACATTTCAACAGATCGCTGAAAACTCGAATGTGGAAAAAATTCACCTGGCAGGGTAATACAAGTGGATACACATTATCGACGAATTCGTTTCGCATTACCACGACACGGTTCATTCCACCACAAAACTGAAAGCTAGGAAAGTAACCAGACGTCTCGAACCGTTGCTGAAATGAACTAACCCTAAACAACTGCTAAAGAAAACCAAATTCGTCGTAGGAATAAAGTCAGGATTTGTAAAGTTAAAAAAATTTTAGACAAAGGATATTTGCAAAATTTTACCAACGTAGTATTCACGATCGTAAAGTGCAAAAAAAACCAACCAGTTACGTATCTTTTAAAGGACGAGTCGGGTGAACCGGTGCTCGGAGGTTTCGACGAACAGGAAATTCAAAAAATCTAAGTTCCAGATTTATTTCTAGTGGAGCAAGTATTACGTAAAAAAAGGGGGAAAAGATGGAAAAATGTTTTATTTCGGTAAATGGAAGGGCTATGACTCCAAGCACAACAACTGGACGAATAATAAAGATAGTTTAGGCTGAATTCACGTGCCCATAAGCTAGAGTACTGACTGCATCATTGCGGAACCATTTCGTGTCGTCGTAGGGACTGAAAACCAACTTGTTGATGGTGACGGTTTTTAGTTCACGCACCTCCGAACATATGTAAGACCTCAGAGTTCTCACGACGCTATTATTAAACAGCACATTCTTGTACTTTTCGTGCACCACTTGTGCTGTTTTCTTAATGCCTTTGCAGGCCATCTTGTTCTTCCCATCCGATTGTAAAACGCTGTAAAGCTAAGACTTTAACCCTACAAGCTCAGAAATTGGGCACCCCGTGCTCTCGTCTTTCATGTTCCCCAATACTTTTTCGTTGACGTTGGAGTGTAAGAAATCATCTTTTGGGTAGTCAGATGTGTTCGAACAATGACGCAACTTCTTCCATATCTTTGTAAATATCGTCCGTTTCTATCGAATAACATAAACTATCCATGTCCATGACTAGGAGTTTACATCTCTCTGGTCCGTACTTTTTCATCATGTGATCGTAGTAAAACCGGTAGACTAATAACTTCGACAGTTCCAAGACGCTAAACCCAACCACGATGGGCTTGTTCAAGATGATGTTTGCTGGCATCTTTATAAAAATTACCAAATCCTCGCTTAGAGAAGTGAAACTCGTTCTGCAGGGGTAAGAAGCGTTCTTGATAGCTTTCTCTTTCGTCGTCGCTATCAAGACATTATTTCTCTTACGTTTGTTCTCTATCGTCTTACCGAAAATCGAATTATTTTGTAGTTTGTAGAGGTTTTGGTCAAAATCATTACTAGCTGCTTGCCGTTGTTTGTTATTGAACACTATGTAAGATTTCAGACAAAGGCTTGCTTAAAGCTGATCGCTCTGTTTATTTTCTTGAGAACCATGCCGAGAGAGATGTAGTATTTCAAATTCCTATAGTGCACCACGTAGTTTGTCTTTGAGCGAAGGTTAGTTGCTAACTTTAGGTCTTTGTTGTAAGTTAACCACAAGTCCTCGGATGCCCGACGGTTGAAAGAAGAAAGTATAGACTTTGTGTTTTTCCATGTGCTCTGGGGCTAACGGGAAATCATTGTGCGATGCATGAAGCATCTCGGGGTATTCCAAGTCAACTTCTAATGTCAGCCCTGTATCACTCTGATCTCCGTAATTATCGAGATTTATAACCTCGAGCTGGTCTTCCAGCACTCATTTGTACTCTCCAGTCGGTAGATACTCGTACATTACACAACCGTACAAGTTGTTGAAGTGCAAAAATATGATGTAAGAATTCTTCTTATCAGGGTCGACGGTAGATGGTATATACGGGTTGTTGGCATTAGCGTATCTTCTAGCTATAAACGAGACACCGCCTCTTATACCCCTTTCCACCATAGGATGCATGTCAATGTTAGTGAAGAGATACAAACACACTCCCGTTCTCTTGAGCGCCACGTCCCAAGATAGGGAGGTTGTAGAAATGTAATGGGAGGGATCCAATCCGTAACTAGCCAAACTCATCGTTCTAAAGTTTTCAAAAACATCTGCTAAAAGCCCGACGTCCGTCCACAAATACAGGTCGTGGTAATCTCCAAAGGTTTTTTTATTTGCCTAAATCCCAAATCTTCATCGCGTGTTCTTAAGATTCGGAGCAGATCGATCCTTTCAACAACGAGGCAAATGCCGACTGGGAGGAAAACACCTCTCCTCAAACACTTCCACATTTATCAGGTATTCAAAGGGAGATACACCGTTTTGCCTAAAGCCTCGTACGAGCTCCATCGATTCACCTTCGAAAAGCTTGTCCATGATGTCGAAGCGCTTCAAGTTCGAAGCTAGAGTTTCCAACGATGCCGTCATAAATGCTGGACTATCTATGAATGTAAAACCGCCCAATCTCATGCTGCTGATTCTTTCCTTGTTCTTAGCGATGATCCTCACATTATGCAGAGCGTTCAAATCTTTAAACAAATTCAAAGTCTTCACAACGAAATGACTTTCGTATTTTTCGAAATTATGCATAACAACCGCTATGTTTTTGTTCAAAGTGTAAGAAATGTTACACTTGCTGTGCACGGCTCCTCTAAATTCACCAGTGATGTGGTCGTGGTCTCGTACTTTCGTAAATCCGTTAAACGTTTCTTGGGGTGGGGTAAATGCTCCTTGTTTGCAGATATGGCACACCGCAGCTTCATTATACAGCAACTCTTGTTCCTTGGTTAAATGTTTCATTCGTTGCTTGTGGAAATCCACGTATTCCATTGTGAAAGTACTTTAACTTTGATCGAGTCTTAGAGAATGTTTACTGTGGAATATTGCAGTTTACATAGCGTGCAGAGAATTGCAAGCATGCTAAACTATTTATTTTTTCTATTGAATTTTGATGCTTAGGTTAAGTTGGAAAAACTGTTTCTTGTTTTAGTTAACTCAATCTTAAATTGTGATTAGCTACTTATTCTTCTCGACTAATGAGAATTTTTCTTTGCTGCATTTCTGATAAAATCCGAACAATTTCGTTTCTATTTCCATCGTTGCCAGCCAAAGTAGATATATACAAAAATCATTAGGATCATCCTAATATTTAATAATCAATGCTGCTCGAATAATTCGTCTTTTTGATCATGCCTGTCCCTTTTTCAGAGTAGTAGCTTTCATGTCTTCCCAAATGGGGGCGATGAAGGATCTGAACTTAGCGTTACGATTGAACTTGGGTTTATGAAAAGATGGGTCAGTGTACTGATAAATTGCACATTTTTCACATATCTACATAAGATGCTATTACATCCGGCGCATATGAGAATTCTTTCAAATCTTTAAAAATCAGCAAACTCCAAACCCCGCGTCTCCCCGCATAGTGATGCTGCCATCCGCTATGTCATTCTCAAAAATTTGAACAGATTTATTTCCAATGGTCAGCTTTTCATTTTTCATGTCAGACTGCAGCCCAAATACTGGGTCTGTGTCCTTGGGATACTCGACAAAAATTATCAAGACCTATTTACCAGTTTGACTAATAACTTATCCAGATAACAAACTAAAGACCGGAGAATGGGAACTTTCATAAGATTGGGGGGAGCGCTACCTTGCACCTAGCTAGTGAGTTTAGGACTAGAATTCGCAGATGCATATTAGGTTTTGGAATGAATCTCTGGAGGAATTCGCATTATAGGGGATGGAGTAGGAGTTTCAGCTTGGCTGAAATTGAGAGGGGTAGCCAAACCCATATCCTTGTTGCTAGAAGTAACAGCTGTGGAAGTATCCCAGGATAAACTCACTACTTCATAGTCATTCTCATCAATATTCTTGGTTTTGTAACGTTTAATTGGTCTAGTTTGTGTGCACTGTATTTGAGTGCTTTTTACACCACTGACCGATTGTTCTACAACACCCACTGGTGGTGTCAGAGTTCTAACTACTGGTTAAAAAAGTTCTTGCAGCAATTCTTTTTGCTCTCTCTCTCACCAAAATGTTGATTTAAAAACTTTTTAGGCACACATTTAAGTTTTGCGATTTCTCATTTTATTTCCATTCGTTTTTAATTGATAAAAACGACCATTTATATCACCCCTCGTTTACGTTTTATTAATTGATAAAATGCGTAATGCTTGTTCCAACAATTTTTACACAACGTTTTAAAGTCTGAAAATTCCATGTCAGGGCCAACGTGATTTTCGTAAATCTGTTTTAAATTTAACTCATCCACGGGGAAAACATGCGTTGTCTTTGACTACTTGTTTAGGAATTCTCGCATAGGACTTACTGTAATAAAAAACATCGGCCTTTGAATGGAAAATGGCATTCAACGTTTTTTTTTTTTTTGTTTTTCTAAAAGACAATCGTCAAAAAGCATCAAGTTTCGAAATGTTGGGCGTAGTTCTTCGGAGGTTAAATCTATTTGCGAATCATGAAAAATGTTATATTCCATATGATTTTTTCCTCAATTTTATTAACTATAGAATGCACAGCTTTGTATTTTGACTGATATAAAAGTTTACTGTGAATAAATTATTGTTCGTAGTCAAGCCAACCTTCTATATTACAAATGAAATTAAACAGTAGATTCGTTTTTCCATAATTTGCAAGGTCTTTAATTAGAAATATGATATTAGAAGGGAGATATGCATAATTTTAGGTTCTTTACTAGACACAGAAAGTCGTAGTTTTTTATTTCCATCGCGTTTTTATCGACACAATTTTTTTATATTTACAGAGATACCAAATTCATAACGTCTTCATTGTAAAATTTGCCGTAGGAAATGTTGGAATGGGCCACTTTAAAGTCTGTATTGCACGATAACTTCATGTTGTTTGAAGTTTTATTGGTAACGTATACCATAGTAATTTTCCCTTTGACTTCCGTCAAGTTTGAAGAATTGTATGACGACAAGTTAAACCAGGGTTTGCCAATAACATTTCTATTAAGTTTCTCTTTAGTTTTGTAAACTTTCTCTTACACACAAGTTTAAAGAGAAAACGGTTTACCACAGCCGTTATCCTTTTCGCTAAGACGATAAACAGGGAGAAGTTGTGTGCATAGAATTAGGAAAATGATTTTCAACAGTTTTTGAGTTTTCGGGTCGCTGGGTGAAGTCCAACCTTTATTTATATTACAGTTCGTTTCTGCACGAGAATTTCAGAAAATTGGACAGGCGGCGGAGGGGCCCAGAATGCAATGCTGCAACATGTAACAATGGTCAACAATAGGCAAGGTACACAAGATCGGATTGTAGCTTACTCGAACAAGATGGAACGATGCTCGGGCACAGGGAAAGTAACATTGTGGTGGTAGATTCGGGCTATTTTATTGGATTGGATTGACTGCGGCTCCGTTAAATATATTTATGCTTTATTTTCTTCTTCAATGCAGGCTTCCGGAAGCTAGTTGAATTGTTTCCGCGACTGTTTGCCATAATACTGCTTCTACTTGCAACAATGCATAATCATTAACCCATCAGCTGACCCATGCTAACTGTAGACGTACGCTAGTGTGTTGCCATCAAAAAACAAACGTGGGGTAAAGCTTGGGCAGTACCTGAAGAGAAATACGCATTTCTAATGTTTCTTTTTTTCGCAAACAAAATTGGGTGTACAGTGGACATACCGTAAAGATGACAGACCCGACCGTAGCAATTACAAAAAAATGGAAGCGAAAAAAGCTAACAAATTAACTGAAAAAAAACGACTTCGCTGTTACTCGAACACAATGAACTATAATTTAAACTCCAATTCCAGGGAACAAGAATGGTGACATGCCAGTCTCCATACACACGTATTCATGTACATCGCTAATGAAACAAAGAAATGGTATTTTATCACACAAATAAAATACGCACACAAAATACAACATACACACTCACATGAAACACAACAAAAATCTAAAACACGTACAAACAGATGTCTGACATAACCGATGAATAAAACCATTCCTTGTTCCATGGAATTGGAGTTCAAATTATAGTTCGTTGTGTTCAAGTGAACTCTAATCCCTGGAATTGGAGTTCCTTGCGTTCGAGTGTACTCTAATCCGTTTTTATTCGTGTACCTTCACAGCTGTGAGTATGGGGATACTAGCTCTAATGCTTTTTTTGTTCAGTTAATATTTTGATTTTTCATTCGAAACGAGAGCCCTAACACCCTTTAAATCATTAAACTGTATGGAAGAAGACAACCCATATTTTACACCATCATTAATCATTGTACCATTTCCATTCTTAACTTTCAGCAATTTTTTGCACGAGATTCGAAAGACGTGTTTGCCAATTCTGTTGAAACAACTCGAGGTTCACTCATTATCTATGTTCTTTTTTAATGTAAAAAAAAAGAACGAACCCCCAAATCATCGGGTAGGGGTGTTCCTCCAAAAGAGCAATCGATTCCAAGCAAAGAGTCTGCATACAGACCTGGTTTGTGACAATACGAGGTACAATAATCTGAGAAGTAAAGAAAAGAAAATTGTCGTGATTGGAATTCGAACTCAGAACAGCCACATACTAAGCTGGGAATATTAATAGTGTGTGGATATCCTGGGTTCTGTTTTCTATGAGAGCAGTTATCTTTTCATTTTTTCTGAGAATGTTGTGTCGTGTATTCTCACAATCCAGTCTTTAATGCACATTTTTTTTTCATTCCTTACTTTGTTACCTTAGTTTGTATGCTGGAGGTGTTTTTGCAGGGGAGAGGGTTGGTTCGTATATTAAAAAAGATGTCTCTCACTAGGTTTGGACATGCATAGGAAAGGATGAGAGGGGAAGGGGTGAGGTAGTGGGGGTCGGTCCTAGAGGACAGCCTGGACACCTGAAAACAAATATGATATGCAAAGCAAGATTTTAATAATGATATGCTATCGAACCTAAGGATGCCATATATTATTTTCAGATTGGTACTCTGACTAAAGATGCTCAGAAACTTAAAACCCAAATGCCTCCTTCCATTACACTTCTTACTGAAGAGTTGGCTACCAAGTTTCATGCATTAAAAAAATACTTTATATGTAGATGGGGTAAATGGGGTAGATGGCAAGTATTTTGCAAACAAGCAGCAAATTAAGGACGTAGATTTCCCCGGCTTGTTGCTGATGTATACACAAAAATGTAAGTTGACAGGAATTGCTTGTTACATGATGAGCAAAAATTATCTTTTAATGCAGCGGACAAGCCGAAAAGCGACCTACTTTACTGACTGATGCTGCTATTAAGGTATTTGGCGATGGCAGTTGCTTTTTACACGACGGTCAGAAAATATACTTTAATGCCATGAACAAACTGATTAGAAAGCTAAGTTAACCTACTTTACCGAGTAATGTAGCGACGAATAAATTTGTGCAAGAAAACTGTTTCATGACAATCAGTTCCAGCACGAAGAGCCCTTTGGATAAAGAAGGTGACTGGTTCATTAATTCTGGTCCACTTTCAAGCTTCATATGTACAAGTTCCGGTTTAATTCATAACCCGATTTTATACTCCAGCGATCTGAGCATAGCACTCGTTGCTAGATGTATCGAAATCGAACAAAATTTGCCCATCTTAGTACAGGTACTTGAAGATTTTCATACAGAAGACATTTATTTCCAGTTAGATTTGAATAAAACTTTTCAATTGATTACTTATCTCATCCTATTTAAATCAACTTCATAATTACAAGCTTAGAGAAGGTGATTAGAAAAAGTAGGTGAAAGTGACCGCACCAAACTTGGTCAAAGTTTTGTAGGAAATAGTAAGTGTATTTAAATCCCGGTCCCAAGTAGTTAACCACAGACTGGGTTGCGAAAACTATCGAAATAGCAGGGTTCACGTACAATGGTGGAATGTGCTACTAAAGACTTCCGTCTCTATCTTGGAAATCTTCCAAGTTTACGATTCCGTTTTCCCCAGTAGGCTTAAGTTTTAAGGAAAGTGTGTTTTTACTAAAAATATCTATAAATTTTGGAATTTTCTTTACTTTTACCAATCTGATTAAATCAAAGTTTGTTAAAGGCTATTGAAGTCGATTAAACCCTGGGTGGTCTTAAGTAAAGACCTCTGCCACATGGCAGTTTTTGTTTGCTTAATTTTTGCTTTTTTTTCGAGCTGGAAACTTCCATTTGCTTGTGATGTCTCAGGAGTTCAGCTAGAATTTTGGCATCGTGTTGTGGTTTTTTTATGGCAGTTATTACCCCTGCAGTCCCTCTTGCTAATACTCCAATTCCGGCTAAAATTGGACCCAGCAATGCCAACAGCAAAAAGCCATCTTTTTTTCGTGATTTTGTTTTGAGCGCCGTATCTTTTATTTACTAAACAAGGTCTACTTTGCCTGCATCACACTTTAGATTAATTTTCCTGTCACTAATGAGCAGAGCGTGTCAGGTAGACTAAGTGTTAGCACATCCACAATTCCTGATTGAAGCCTCTCTAACTGTTTGGAGCAATTCAAAACCACTACGGGTTATGTTTTTTTGAACTGAAGCAAGTCGAAACTCAAGTCAGTGATGTCATAGCACAACTGCCTAAATTGCTGCATATTTTTTCAGGCCAACATAATCTCCAGATGACATATTCTCCAAGCTGACGTACTTTATCCACCTTGGTTTTTCAACTACGGAAGTGGTTAACACGCACCATGTGAAGCTTGTATTTTGAGGTAGCTCATAGCTGTCATAATGCCAGTGTCTAAATCCTAAATCCACCATTGCTCCATGGTCAATGAGGCTGTACGGTTTAAGTTTTTGCTCGTCCAATGTTTTAACGTGGACAACATGTCACGAAATACTATTTTAGAATGACTTTTCAATTGGATGTGCCTGCAGCATTGAATGTAGAATTCATATCGCTACCTCTCATACAAGTGAGCAAGTGTTTAGTTCCATAAATTAGCTTATTGTAACTTTCCTAATATCCCATCTTGTGTTTCAATGGGATAACGAAGGTAGAACTTCCTTTGGAAGTTGTTTCAACAATGATGAAAGTGTGCTCCTGTTTGAATCCCAACATAATTTTAGTTTAGCAGTGACTGAAGAAGCGCTATCCAATGCCCAACACTTGTCAAGCAATGCCAGTTGCTCCGCGGAACCGTAAGTGAGTAGCCCCTTCATTAGAGTAACCAAAAATGCATATTAAAATCATCGGCTTGTCTTTAATTAGATGGTTTTCAATATTAGAAAACAGGACCATGTCAGCATTATTAATCAATGCTGCTACATCACCATCAGTGTAAGCAGAGTCCTCGTTTAGCATCATCCCTTTAATCAGGAGGTTACTGTTGACAATATGCAGAAATAAAACTTGGTTTTCAACGTGTATGCGGATTTCAGAATTTGTGTTGTTGAGATTCGTTCCAACAATAGGGTTGTACTCGTAATGTGTGTTGTCTTCTACTAAACTCATTTTCTGGGTGTTGTTAAAAATCAGATGAAAGCTTTATTTCTACTGTTTGTTTTTTATTAATATCTTTAAAATTCAGAAAGAGACCTTTCCTTTTTTTCCCAAACTCGAACATCTTGTCTTTTTTTTTAATTTTTAGATCTCAAAGTTGAAGTCGCACCATGAGCATCTCGCCATTCAAATCGAACGGTTTGTTGGTGAGAGAAGTAAGATGCACTCTAACATTTCTTATTAAGTTGGTAGTAACTGGTAGGTAAATTAAATTAAGATGAAACTCTTTGATTTTAAAACTTGGGAAGTGACAATGGATAAAAGGAATATAGAGTGGGCTGGATGTCACTGTTTAGGTAAGATATCCCTATGATATCAATGTGCACAAAAATCGTATTTATGCTCATAATGTCGATAGCATTTGACATTATCGACTTCTCACGTAGTTGTCTAAGTCAAATCCCTAGAAAGGATCCAAGCTCTTGTCACCCGAAAAAGATATTCTGTAATTTTGATCAATAGTTATCAAGTCAGTTCAGGATGTTTAGATTCGGAAGAATAGAAATGGCTTCCTTGTTGAGGGTGTTTGCATCTAACGATGATTTGAAAAATTTATTCAAATCTTTGATCTCATAAGGCCTTGGAGTGACTATCGATTCACTGTGTGCCAAGTCACACCAGTGGTGCAGTGAATATGTATTTAGGTGATGGTGTGTATGCTGTTATACGTATCTAAATTAAGCAGAGATAATATGGAATTTTTTCAGAGTTCAAATGAATGGACACGTTTAGATTTTTCTCAAGTCAGAGTCTTTGTCGGTGGTAATAACTACCCAGGAATCCATGAAGTTGTCTTCTTTGAAAGCTCCATACTTGGAATGGAAAAGGATTATACTATATTAAAAAAGAGCAACCGGAAAGAAATCAAGATGAAATATTGCATAAAATGTAAATATTCGACTTCTAACGAGTCGAACGAGTTGTACCACATACATTACGAAACACAACCTCCATCAGTCTGATGTTTGTGAAGCTGCAGAAACTGAGATAGTTACTAAAACTTCACGAAACAACAGACCGATGAAAGTTGTGTTTTGCGATGTATGAGGTACAAAAAAAGCTTACTTCGTCATATTGGGGATGGGAACCAAATCATAGATAACTTGCCCATTGAAATGCATTTACCAGGATTCCAATACTGCGGTCCTGAAACTAAACTGAAGGAGCGACTGGCATAAGGGGATCCTGGAATAAATATACTAAACCAAGCGTGCAAAGAATACTATTGTTGTGCTGGGGGATTTCAATCTGTCCACTGTTAATTGGGGTCTTCATACTGCTGCCGACTGCCACCATCGTTATTTTCTTGAACTTTTTACACCTTTAGGCCTTTCTCAGTTGGTTGACCAACCTACCAGGGTGTTAAACATTTTGGATCTGGTCTTCACCAACGACCTACGTCTCGTTTACAACTTATCGGTGGGTGCCCATTTTGGTAATAGTGACCATTGTGTTGTTCTTTTTTCGGTAAATCTGGCATCTGTGGATTGTGGATTGTCCTCCCACCATTCTCGCTCCATTCGGGGTAGAATCGACTTAGCCTGTCTTAAATCCTTACTTTCTTTTGTTCAGTGGGACAGCCTGATGTTCAATCCGCATCCTAACATTGAGGATGCCTGGTCATGTTTTTGCACTATCTTGTCTGGTCATATTGCATATTCTAGATCCCCATCTCGCATGCCAATTTCTGCGACTCCACGTATACCTCGGCACTTAGCCAGATTGCGCAATAAAAAACTCGCTCTTTGGAAACGCCTCAAATTCAATCCCTGTTTTGAAAATAAATCTGCCTATAACAATACACGCAAGCAGTTGTCCCTTGCTACGGAGACATGGTACTCTGAAAGAGATGCAAGGATTATTCGTTTAGACTATCCAAAGAAAATCTACACTCTTTTCTCAAACGGCCCGTCTGATTTTCTCGTTCTTCTAAACTTTCATCCTGGATCGGTGTTAGTGGCTCACTCTCCTTCCGATTAAATTGCAAGGTAAATTGACTTTTATATAAATATATTATAATTAACATCGAGCATTACCATCGTTCAGGCAATAAATTTATTATTATATTATATTATACTATATTTTATTATTTTTATTATTATTAATATTTTACAAATGTTCGTTTTTAATATATTAACGCAAAATTACTTTAATGCTGATTTTAAAAACCCTATTGCCTGACCAATTCAAAATAATTTAACAAATTTTTTTTTAATTATGATTTTTTTAAAGTGTTGACAAATCCCACTATTTGGGTGCTTTAGTTTTTAGTATTTACCGTCGCATTACTTTTAAATTTTTTAAGACTGTTTTTAATTGTACAGCATCATTTTGGGCCTTTTAACACTTTTCACACCCTTCCCATGTACTGCACGTTTGGCGATGCCATCGGGGGCCTTTGAGTCCCTGGCAGGTCTAACCTTGGTGGTAAGGCATTCGTGCCCCCAAACCTCGTACCATCATCCATTCCTTGCCCCTTTATTGTACACTGTATTTACATGTAATTTCGGCTGGCTGTCAGTGACTCCCCAGTCCTTGCCAGACCCGTTGCTATCGCAACAAATATTATTATTATTAATACGATATAGCTTATTCTGAAAGCTCGGAGACACACCGCCGATGAGTTCTAATTTCGATGTAATGATTTGCATATTATGCATTCATTAGCTTATTATTCAGCACTGTATTTACCATTAATAAAGTTAGCTGCCATTATTTTACATTACCATAATACTAGTATTGTTATTAATATTAGTGTCATCATATTTATTAAATTACCTTACTGTTACTAAACCAATATTGGACTTATGAGTGTGTTGTTAGCGTATAGCTTAGCTGTACTTCATAAGCAACCTGGATGGCTTTCCTTTCACACCCAGCATTCCAGGTGTCTCACTGTAAATACCTCTGACTATACTCTACCTTTCCAAACCAACTCACCAAGTTACATCCTGGACACTCATGGGCCCTTACCCTTACGTTCATGCAGTTTCCCAACTGGTCACCTGGAAAGCCATTGACTAATACGCTAGTATGAAAGATTAAGAGCCTTATCTTGCCAGGTGTGTGTCTTCAACTTCATTCTGAGTTTATGCTGTTTCCACGATCGACCATTCTTTGCTAGCTGTCCTACTGCTCAAACCAAGGCTTTATTAGCGTGTTGCTCTCTTGTTATGCAGGGACGCTTACCTTGTGGGCCCTCCACCTTGCTATCTGGGATTGCCAGCTAAGCATCCTAGTGTTAAGTAAACATTGTGACGTATGATTAAGCTCTTGATAATTAGTTTTTGATTACAATGTACTGATTATGAGCTTGTTATTTGCTACCTATGTCCTGATATACTAATGTACGGATATACGGATATACCAATATACTGGTATTGTAAACTAACGCTACCTGAACTAAAACTGGACTAACTGATGGTATTATTTATGTGCCAATACTTTGCTATTAATTAACCAATAATTATTAACTGATTCGTAATTCTATTCTTTGTTGGCGGAGAGAGCGAGCGAAGCGTAGCCTATAACGGACACCAAATTGCAAAATGTTGGTCCGTCCGTTGGTTGCGCATTTTTTGTCTGGGTGGAGCCCAAACGAAAGATCGGATTGGAATGAAATTTGGTACAACGTTTCCTACCCTGATTAGTATTGCTGAGACAAAATTTGCCGTAAATCGAACAATTATTACGGCAGAAATTTTAAAATTTTCGGAATTATTTCCAACACTCACCATTGTAAATTTGGAATCTTGAATAGTTAAGGAATTCCGATGAAGCATACACTGTGCTGCTGGTAATCAAGTGAACTTTAAAAAAAAACGCCAAAATAAATCATTGTAGCTTCCTTACAGCTAACAATCTTTTTTGACATAACTCAACGAAATAATAACATTTGATCATAACACTTTAACCACTAGAGGAAAACAAGCAAATGGAAAAAATCCAGAAGGATTTGTTAACGACTCACACTCGTTTCATGTAAAAAAGAATGCTTGCAGGAATTCAGCCAACATGGCAACCAAAGTGGCGTTGACACTATCAGCGGGAATCTCAAATTTGAAACTTCAAATCGCCGCTGTAGGAGGAAACCGCTCATATAATACGACAGTACACAGCAGACTACGTATTTATATCACAACACAGAACAATAATTTGGCTTTGTATTGTTTCAAGATTCCTAGGTTGCTGTGGAAACTACATTCTCCATCCCGTGTTGCCAGAATAAATAGGCCTAACATCGAACCCAATAGGCCTAATTTCTCTACTGTTGTCGCTTACGAAACTAAAATGGGACTAACAATTAGGCTTAAAATTAGGCTTTAGAATTATTTAAATTTTATCTTCACACCCAAGCTAACACCAGCTGATCAACAATTGTAATAATTCCAATTTTAAAAAAAAATAGCGTTTGGCATTGCAGTACGTGCCAGAGGTGTGCGCTTCAACTTTGTTTAGAAGGCAGCGTAGAGAGCCGCGGATGTTTTGGATCTTTTGATTGTTGTGAAGTACTATCGTTACTGGTTATTGTTTAGCTTGCAGTTAAATACTTTATTGTTAATATTTTAAATCTAGGAAAGATACTCTGCATCGCCTAATACATTGTCGGTCACACAGCATGGTAATCAGTTTGATAATTTGATTGATACGTTTCGTACTCAGATGCAACATGATAGGTAACACAGAGATAAATTAATGGAATTGTTTATCTCCATGCAGATAAATAGGCCCATTATTATACAAGAGATGAGTTGCTTGCCGCAATCGACACAATTAGTAAATTTAATGGTAATCCTGATAGCGCCGTGTTCACATTCGTATGAATGGTTGATAATTTAAAGAAAGGGGATCCAACTGTGTCTGATAATATATTGATTGCTGCTGCTATAGTAGATTATAAGGTACTGACGCTAAACATGTTGCTAATACACCTGTTCTTGATAATGCTACTAGCTACGATGATTTTAAATATCATTTGGTGAAGCGTTATTGGAGCGGTGACGAATGTGTAATGAGGGCTCAATTTTTTCGTTCTGTAAAACAAGATAACGAGTCCATAGAAAAATTTGCTGACAGGCTTGAAGTTTGGCTGCTAGCCTATGGAGAGTTTATGCTACTGATGCAAATAATATAAAAGAAATGAAGGAACTCTCACAGACGAAAGTGTAAGGACTGCTTTCTTGCAAGGGGTTCCCAGGGGACATTGAAAGCCATTTGTATGCTATTAGGCCAAAATCATTCCATGACATGCTGACCGAAGCAATTAATAGGCAAGCTACTTTAAAGGCTAGGGATGCACTAGCACACTCATTAAAAAGATACGGGCCTTCACCACACATGCAACGTCAAGAGAATAGTTCGTATTTTTCTAGCATGGTTGGCTTGCAGAAATCAATCCCGAATTTGGAAAGTTGCAACACTGCATCCGCCTGCTGCTCGCCCGCCAGATAAACGCAGGTATCATCATTGAAAAAAATTGCAGCACGTTCGCAAAAATTGTTTCCAATGCCAACAAAACTTTGTCAATGCTGGCTGTCCTTGGTAACCCCCAGACCAAGGCAATAAAAGACGATATGACGAGACCCAACAATGCAATCACAACAATGGCGATAATAAACAAATGAAAACGGGTAACCAAGGGTACTACTACAAAAATTAGTATAATAATGATGGTCATTTTGGTAATAATCGCAACAATGGTTATAAAAATAATTATTATAACAATAGACAAGGGCATTATCAGGGGTCTGATAAATATAACCACCAAAATGTAGAGCGGCAAGGGGCTAACGTTCAAGAAGTAAGCACTGTTGAGAAAGTTTTTAATGAGTTTCGGAGCATGAAAAAATACTTGGACGAATTTAAAGTGGAGCGAAAAAACTAGTTTCAGTCCCAATCGAAGAGGTGATTGTGGACTACGACTCTACATCAGAAATGAATAAAAATATGGGCCAAGTTTCTGATGTTGCGGTTCAAACTCTCAGCCATACAAACACCTATGATTGTTCTCCATTACAACGTGTGGGCAGGACTCTGAAATTTCAACTCAGTCACATATTATTGGAGTAAATTGTAAGCCAAAATAGGCAATTTCGTTTGGATGATGATAAAAGCAAGCCGCTTGGTCAATCGTTAGTTACCAACGTACATATCAACTTAAGATAAGGAGACCACCAAAATTGTGCCCCATTTAAAGATGGTGGACATTCAAAATGGTGGACCCAAAATACTTGATTTCGATGTATTTCCGTTTCTATGGACCGGATCAAAGTACGGTATGTCAAATTAACGGGAAGAAACTTACAATCTTTCCTGTTACTGGTCCCATCACTCGAATCCTGATGAATTTCTCAATATATGCTCCCAAAGTGCGCACAAACGGCTACATAACTCTGTTTCCTTTATATAACTCCCAACGCGCTACACAATCGGACATAGGATCGGTTACAAAACGTGAATGTTGTTTAATTACCCTTCAAATGACATACAAAACTTTAAAATCAGTCCAGTAGACGACCAGTGATACAATTTAGAACCAACCCATCTACATTACTACACGTACTAACCCAAAAATGTCTTCATCTTTTCTTTCCGGTGTTGCTAACCAGTTCACATTGCATATCAAGTATTAGTAAGGCAGATAGAGGTAATTGGATGCACATGAAGGGTAACTGGAAATAATAGCGATCATAGAAAGTTCAAATCTGAGGGGTAGGGGGTGAGTTCCCCTCCTCCCCCAAAAAACTGTTTTTGGCTCTGTCTCCTTAACCGTCTACAAATCAACGGCATAAGATGAAGCAAAAACTTTCAGCACACAATTCTTGACAGGGAAGGTGATATACATCTTTTACGTAAAAGCGACCCTTGAAACCCAAAATCGTATTTAAAGTGTGTAACCCTTAATTAGCACGAACGCTCCTTTTTCAATTGGTTGATACAGTGCTTTTCGTGTTCAAAGTGCTCTTGCGAGCCCTCTAATAACCCGAATTGGACATGCTAAGGATTTTGTTAAAGGTCGAAATATATTCTTTACATCAATTGTAACCAAAATTGTTTAACTTAGGTAGGTAATGTCCTACGGCCGTTTAAAGGTGTTGCTGTAATTAGAGTAGTGGCTAGTTTCAATTTCAAATTGCTAGTTTAATGCTTGTATTTTTATTTTTATCTAAGTTACAGAATATCAGTTAGGATTGATCGAAAGAATTGATCCCCATCTTTCAGAAAATCCTAAGCATGGTAATTTCGGTCTATTAGAAGGTTAGCAAGAGCACTTTAGATAAGCATAAGACAGTCCCTATCTGAGTTAAACGATTTCGGTTAGGATTACTGGAAAGAACAGATCCCACCTTTCAGAAAATCCTTAGCATGACCATTTCGGGCTAATAGAGCACTTTGAATTCGAAAATCACCATGCTGCTACGCCATTACCTCTTCATCTTTAAATGGACGAAATATGGTCGCTATCTAAATTAAACAAATTTGGATACGATTGATGGAGAGCAGAGATCTCCACCTTTCAAAAAATCCTAAACATGTCTAATTTGGGCTATTAGAGGGCTTGCAAGAGCTCTTTGAACACGAAAATCACTTTAACAACCAATTGAAAAAAGGAGCGTTCATGCCAGTTAGGGTGATAAACTTTAAATGCGACTTTGGGGTTCAAGGGTTGCTTGCACGTAAAAGATGTATATCACCTTTCCTGTCCAAAATTGTATGCTGAACGTTTTTGCTTCATATTATGCTTTTGATTTGTCGATGGAAATAGACAAAAATCAAGAATTAAGGAGTGGCGGCCATTTTGAATGGCCGCCATCTTTAAACGAAGCACGATTTTCATGGTCTCCCTATCTTAAGTTGGTATATACGTTGGTAACTAATGACTGACCAAGCGGCTTGCTTTTATCATCATCCCAACGAAAATCAATAGAATTTACTCCTCTATATGAACTAACGAAGTTGCTAGCGATATTTTGAAAGAATTTAGTGACAAAATAATTTGGCAGAAAGAACAAATTGAACTACAAGATCACACAGTATTTTTGCCTAGGTTGGTAGCCTATTTTAGTCAAGTTCCTCCAAATTTCGTTGTCAATCCTTTTCTAGAAAATGTAGAACTGAATCATTTGTTTCATATCTTGTTGGAGAAAATTAACTTTACATTTTCCCATTAACTGCAATTCAGCAGTGGTTACTCCTTGTACGGATGGTGGTTTATCCCCAGCCATTTGCTGGTTGTGCACCTTTTGTATATATTGGTTATTGCCTGTTCTAACATGGTTTATGGTTGCCTTGAATATGATTGGTTGTTATTGTTAACCTTGTGGCTATCATTTGATAGCTACCAATCGGAATCATGTGATCAATGGAATGTTATTTAAGCCTGTACAATTGTTTAATAAATCACTTGTTACCAACTGATAACTTGAGTACTGTTCTCCCTCTAGTTAAGGTAGAACAGTTAGGCCTTGTGTAGGCAAAGAATATGCAATCTAAATACATATCAATTGACGATGAGGGTTTTTTAAGTAAGTAAGAGACTTTATTGTGGAAACACAAAGGGTCAGGGAAGGGAACTTGTTTTATCCACTGACACCCTGCCTAAGTTAACGATAAACATAAATACAAAATTAAAACATGTGTATAAATTTAAAATTTGAAAATTTGTATATTCAAATTAAAAGCATTGCAGGCAAAGCCCTTGTCTAGTCTAAACTAAGTTTAACATATTTACTGAGATCAACCCCTCTCAGTTTTATTTTAAACGAAGCCAGTGACGGTGCTCGGACAACATCAGTCGGGAGATCATTCCATGGCCTCACCACACGGTGCGATAAGAAAAATTTCCTACAATCTCCCTTAAAGGGGAGAACGACCAGTTTGAAATTATGGCCACGTATATAATTCCCACTCCTCAAAGTAAAGAGGTGGTTTGTAATGTTCCCTCTGACAACTTCAAGCTTCTGCCTAAGTTTTGAGGTAAGATGGATTTCAATTATTTTGGCAGATAATTGTAGCCACCCGTTAGGTGATGGATTGGAACAAACTTAAATTCCAAATTGATCTCATTTGTGGCTGTGTTGGTGGATTCCGGCTAAATGTAGGTTACTGCCGGGAATTATTGTGCTTATTTCTGTTTAATTCATTGTAATTACTATTTCCTTACTTAGATGTTAAAGTTGTGTCAATGCGACGTGTTGCGGCATCTCCTACTAAACTACATTGGTAAGGAGTGTCGAAAAAATCACGACTGGATTTAGTGTATGATTTGAATTGTGCCAAATGCAGAAAACCTTTAGTTTTAAAGCAGTTAACTTTATTACTAGTTGCGGGCATTGGACCGTCTGCTTCTCTGCTTGGTGTTGGTGCTCGCTGTGTTGTTTTGCAACAAAAGAATCTTAAAGGTTTAAAGATTTAATCTAGTAATTTCAGAACTAGAAAGCTGACTAATTTGACGTTAAATTGAAGCTGGAGACGTCTAGTGCGTAAATTTACGTTGGATTTTGGTGTGACAAGTTAATGATTAATTGCTTGTAATTAATGAGTTAATGATTAGTTGCTCATTTCGCCTAAGATAGTATGCAAGTAAATAAGCTGAGAGTATGCTGTAAATTTGAAGGCTACCTTGTGTATAAAATCGCTGAAAAATCCTAAAAAGGTTATTACGTGTCCTAATAATAAATTTAGGTATTACCTTGTGCAAATTAAGTTATTAGATAAAAGGCTTTCTGTTAAATTTTGATTTAGCTAGTATTTTGCTTAGTCAAAATGCCAGGTGATACTGAAGCTGCAGCTGAGGCTGCAAAACCAAATGGTTTGTTTCAGGAGTTTGAACCAAGCAAGCATTCTTGGACCATGTACATTTTAAAGTTTAAATGTTTCCTTAAGGCTTAAAAAATCAAGGATGCTGATAGGCGTGATGTTTTGTTGGCTAGTGTTGGAAATTCTATGTTTCAAAAAATCGTAAGAATCATTGATCCTCTTACTGTTGAAACTGTCACGTATGATGCTTTAATTAAGGCTGTTGAGTCCTCAGTGGAACCAGCACCTAGTACAATTTCTGAAAGATTGAGATTTAATAAAAGATCTCTAAAATCTAACGAGCCAATTGGCAAATACGTTGATGCATTGAAACAGCTAACGAAGCATTGCGGTTATGATAGCATTGCTGTCGGTAAAATTAAGGAAGAGATGATCAGAGATAGAGTGGTCGGTGATGTTAACAGTTCAATTTTACAACGTGAACTTATTAAGAAGACACTTGATTTGCAGGTTACCGTTGAGCTTGCGCTCTTACTGGAAGCAGCAGATTTAAACCAATTAGAGCTCAAACCTGGATCTAGCAATGTTAATTTTGTAGCTGACTCTAATCTAAAAAGTAAACATTCGTCTAAACACTCAACTTTTAGATATTTGATTTGTTTTTGTTGTGGCTTAAAGGGTCACGGGAGAACCCGCTGTTGTTTTAAAGACTACACTTGTGACCATTCCCTCGAAAAGGGCCGTTTAAAAGCAGTTTGTAAGAAATCTAAACAGTATAATAACAAGTTTAGTTCGTCTAAATCTACTGAAACCAAGCTGCGCCCAAAAAGTAGTGGTAAAAAACACAGATACGGTTATAAAAACAACAAAGCCAATATGGCACAACAAGATAAGGATTCGGTTCGAAATCATCTAGTGAGAGTTCCAGTGATCGTGAAAACTCTAATGAATCGAATGATTACTTGGAAAATATCGTTTTGACCATCAATTCGTTAAAGGTAGAGAACTGGACGATCGAGTGTACAATTAATGGTATTAAACTGCTACTGGAAGCTGACTGTGGTTGTGATGCAACCATATTGCCTTTTAGTTGGTACAAAGCTCATTTTGGGTATTGTAAACCCTTGCAAACTAACATCTTTGTAAAATCGTGGACGGGACAAATTGAGAAGGTTTTTGCGGTTAAGATAGGTAACAGGACTGAACAGGTTCAGGCTTTAATATAAAAAATGACATTAGAGCTTCTGGTGTAATAAATAGTTGCTCTATTAATTTCCATTGCTTCTTTTTGTTGAAGCCTTTTAATATGCCTTAAAACCAAAGGATAAAACTGTTCAAGGGCAAAATCAAAAATAGCAAGCCAATCTTTCGGTTTAAAGGCCAAAGTTTGGCTTGCTATTTTTGATTTTGACCTTAAACAGTTTAATCCTTTAGTTTTAAGGCATATTAAAAGGCTTCAACAAAAAGAAGCAATGGAAATAATTGGAGCAACTATTACACCAGAAGCTCTAATATCAAAATTTCCTGAATTGTTCAAACCGGGATTGGATTGTTTTAGAGATTTTCAAGCAAAGATAAAGCTTAAGCTTGATGCTGTTCCTGTTTACAGGAAAGTAAGACCTGTCCCGCTCGCTTTGATAGATAAGGTTGATGCTGAAATCAGACACCTGGTAGCGATGGGAGTACTGGAGCCAGTTAGCACTAGCCAATGGGCAACTCCTATAGTGGTTGTGCACAAGGCTAATGGTGAATTTCGTATTGTGCGAGATTATAAAACCACTGCTAACCCACAGTTAGAAATAGACCATTACCCAGTCCCCACTGCTACCAAACTGTTTGGCAGGCTCTCTGGAAGCGATACATTCAGTCTGATCGATCTTAAGGATGCGTTCCTTCAGGTGAAGTTCGACCCGGAATCACAAGAAGCGCTAGTTATTAAAACGCCTTTGGGTTTATTTAAATTTTTAAGATGCCCATTTGGCCTGGCAAGCAGTCCAGGAATTTTTCAGCGTTTTATGGTTAGCTTAACATATGGTATTCAAAATTGTGAACCATTTTATGACGATATCCTGGTGAGTGGTAAGGGAGTACAACATGACGACAGTCTTAATCAGCTGTTGTCAGCCTTACAAAATTCTAGGTCCAAGCTTGGTCTGGGGAAATGTAGAATTGCTCAAACGGAACTGAATTACTTGGGACACAAAATCGATTCAGAGGGGTTGACTAACTTACCGGAGATAATTGAAGCAGTAACTGATGCCCCTAACCCACGTAATATACCTGAACTTCAGAGTTTCCTTGATTTCATCAACAAATATGCGAAATATTTACCTAACTTAGCTCATGAATTGGCTCCCATCACAAAGTCGTTAAGTCCAAAACAAAAATGGCTGTGGGGTCCTGAGTGCAATGCCGTCATGGCCAGAGTTAAGGAGTTGTTTAAAACGTCTAATGTTCTGATACATTACAACCCTAAGTACAAGCTCAAACTCGCAGTTGACGTCTGTCCCTTTGGATTGGGCGCGAGTTTGCTTCATACACTTCCTAATGGGCAGGACAAGCCTATTTCGTTTGCGTCAAGGAAGTTAACAAAAGCGGACCAAGCCTACTCCAAGTTTGACAGGGAAGCCCTTGGGGTTTCATGGGGGCGAAGAAATTTCACCAGTATTTGTATTCGAACCATTTCACGTTGCAAACAGATAATAAAGCACTGTCATGGATTTTTGGCCCCAAAAATGGCATCCCCCAAATGACTGCGAGTCGTGTCCAGAGATATGCCATGCAGCTCAATGGTTATTCATACGAGTTGCAACATGTACAGTCGACAAAATTGCTAACGTTTGCATATGGAAAAGAATTCCTGCAAAAACGAATTTAAACAATGCGGAGCTAAAAATGAACTCTTCCACGTGGGAGATAGGGAACTGCATTAAATGACGTCAGCCAGAAACAATGAACTATACAACAAAAGGACCTACAATTCGAATTGATATAAAAGACAAATTTTTGTACAAACCTGAAAAAGCAACGGAAAAAAAACGAAATTGTCGAATTAACGTCCTTTTCAATTACTAAGGTTACCTCGAGACGGAGAGGGACAATTTTGTTAGAAAGTATCAGGGATTATCTTACAAAAGAGGAAACGTAATTGCAAAACGGCAAACACCATTCTGTAATACGGGGGTAAGATTCGATACGTATTCATTATGGGCTCATATGGCCAGGATTCGAACCAACGACTCCTAATAACTACACAGATGCCCGTATGGCTTAGACGGCAGGGCATTTGTGCAGTGAAAGGATGGTTCGAACCCGGAATCCAAACCAAAGGCAGAATCTTTTACTTTCAATTTTTTTCGTTACTCCTGTATAATTTACAACGATTTATGAATATTGATTCACGTAAATCTGTGTTACTAACAACTAACTATTAAAAAAACAAACGAAAAAAATGTAAATAGGTTTTGCTCCGGCTAATGCACACAAATCGTTGTGTAGAAAAGAAATAAGAAAACAAAACACAGACGGAATACTTTTAAATAAAAATCGTTAAGATTCTGCAAGCTCCTCATGTGGACCTATATTTCTTTGATATGGCGTAGCAGGGATCCGAACCATTGAAACTTTGGTTCAATACATTGTCTTTTCCATGGAGATGGAGATTAGTGCTAATTAGACACATCACCTCAATAAAATATGGCTTGAAACATTGTTGCTTCCTTATAGCTATAATAGACTTTCTCGAAATAACTCAATGAAGTAATAACCTTTGATTGTCGCATTTAGCCACTACAGGAAGACACGTAACCAAAAAAACAAAACAATTTCATTAACAACACACATTAGCTTCATTTACAATAGTCTCGACACCGTGTTATATGGAGGAATAGGTCTACTCTCGAATCAAATTGTTTGTTAGCTGCTACTTACGTAATTAAAACGGCAAACCTAAAAGCTGAAAATTAGGCCTTAAATTACTTCGCCACGGCAACGTCAAGTTTCCGCATCGTATTGCATAAATGAATAAGTCTACTCTCGAACGCAATTCTCCATTAAAGGTTAATTTTTTTAGTTATTTAAACTTGCAAGGGAACAGTTATGTTACTGTAAACAACTGTGGCGAGCCTTGCAGTACTTACGTAGAAGCATCGGATTTCTGAAATGTACCCAACCCCCAACGCTTCCTCCCTCCATTTTAGTCTTCTGTACAGCCGTACCGGCTGAGAAGACTATTGGAACGACTTTGTCCATCCGTCCGCCCGTTGCTTTTTTTAACTTCGCAACGGTACCAGAAAGAGACGACCACGGTTTACATCGTTAGAGTCAGTGTGAGAAGTTAGTTAAATTACAAGGTAAATTAAAACATCGTTACTTCCTTATAGCTAATAGACTTCTTCGACGTAACTAAATTAAATAATAACGTTTGATCGTCGAATTGAAATCCTAAGATAACACGAATAAAAACAAATGGGTTTTAGGTTCTTTTAAAATAATCTCGTCGCATAGTTGCATGAATGAATAGGCTTACCGTCGAACCACTTCTTCATTAAGCCTATCTGCTACTTACGAAATTAAAACTGCATTTTAGAAAATTAGGCCTAAAAATTAAAATTAGGCTTAAAATTATGTTACCACGGCAACGTCAAGTTGCTACGAGTCGCTGTTGGCTTCATAACAGCGTCTCTCTCGTCACTTCCCTGCTACCGCTGATCTATATAGGCTACGTTGTGCGTTACGTTGTAACACTGTAATTGTGTGACCGAAGCCGCACCGTGCTGCAAAAATGAATATGCTTACTACACAATCCAAATCTCCGTTAGCTGCTACTTACGAAATTAAAACTGCTGGTTAAAATTAGGCCTAAAAGCTGAAAACTACGCCTAAAATATAAAATATGCCTAAAAGCTAACACATTTTTAACCGGCAGTTGTCATGGTTATTGCTTTTAGATTTGTATAGTCGAGATAGCTGTTGGTGCGTGTTGGTGCTGTTGGTAGGCAGTCGCTGTAGCCGCTTGTTTTCTCGAGGTTTTGTTGTTTGTCTTGTTATTATCAAGTGTGGTTCCAGTGAACAGTTTTGTTTGGTATAAACTATACAAAGTGGCCAATAAAACTAGCAACCTGAGTTTTTTCAGGCCCAACTTTCATCAAGTTATTTAAAGAAAAAAACAGTAAACTTGTGACCAAATTTCCTGATCCTGTCCTAGGATCCTGATCCTAATCCAATTCGTGTCCGAAAAAAGCAAGATTTTTTTTGACATGGTTTTAAGAAAAACTGAAAAAAAATCTCAAATTTCCTTTAGTGGAGATCTTATGCCCTACATAAACCGTCTACAGTTTCAAAATTAGTTTGCAGTTGCAGGAAGTAGAGGTAAATCGAGATGTCTCTTGACCGACGACAAACCCACAACTCACATAAAGAAAACACGATTCAATTTTCGATTCAAATTGTGGACTTGTTCACAACAACAACAAAAAACAGAAACAAGTAAAAGTTGAAGGGAGTAGGAATCTATTATTGCTGCACAGCCAGTGCCATGTTGGTGAATGAACCAACATGGTGCTGGCTCTGGCTACATAGCAACAACGGCTACTCCCCCATTATTTTTTACTTGTTTGTGTTTTTTTTTATTGTGACCAAATTCCATAATTATAATCGAAAATTAAATCGTGTTCTCTTTATTTGAATTGTGGGTTCGTGTCGGTCAAGAGACATCTCGATTTACCACTACTTCCTGCAACTGCAAACTAATTTTGAAACTGTTCAAGTTTTATGCAGGGCATAACAGCTCCACTTAAGAAACTCATGTCAAATAAGGACTTCTATTTTTCGGACTCATGAGACGCCTGGGCATAAAACTGCTACTTTTAAGTGAGACATCGTTACTACCCAGGGAACCGGTGGAATTTTAAGATGTTTTATTTTTTAAATAAATAAAAAAAACAGCATGACCCATTTAGCTAACTGTTGGATTTTTGATTTGGATCCACAAAATTGGGCCCATTTTGCTCTTTATTAAATTTGAACCTTTCAAAATTTCAGGGAGTGTATTTAGTATAGCGTCATTACAGTTCTCTTGAAGAATTGATATAAATTGTATGTTTTATTTGTTAATTCTGGGACGATTCACATCAATCCTGAACGTTCTGCTTTAACTCACAACCATTTTCACATTTGTTATAACCACGGTGTCGTCGAACGTATGGACTGTTAATAAACCATATACTAACAGAAAACTACAGATCGTATTGTATATGTCATTACCACACTACATGCACTTTTCTCAGTTTTCTCCAGTGGCGCAGGGAAAGTGGGGAGGAGGGGTACGATACCTGAAATATGCCATAAAATGCGAAGTAAATTCGTCGAGAATGTGTGAGAAAGTATACTCTCCAAAAAACTGGATATGGCATTGAAGTACGGTACTGCGCATGGGGAGCTAACATCAATCCCCCAGAGAAAAGATGGACACACGACGGAACGAAGTTAACAGACAAAAAAATAATGTCTGTGAATGTCTGATTTAGTGTGTGTCAACTCCTCGGAAAAAAAATTTTGACCAAGAGAACAATAGTTTACAAAAAGGCCTAGAAAAAAGTCGAAGCCACGTTAATAAAACTCACCACTTCAACTGTAAATTACGTAAGTTGTAAAATGGAAGTTTTGCTCAGTAAATCAGTAAATCATCAATTCGTGTCTACTATTTTCTTTTCAAAATAAGTAGTTTCAAAATCTGTTGCAAACCAATACGCAAACCAATTTCCGTAGCCTTTTGGACTTAGAGCTGTGGAAATGGTTTCCATCTGTGTGTTAATCATGTCTTGTAAAGGCATTTACTCCATATTTTCTACACACCGACGTCATTATAACCGCTCCTTTCGGTGCGCTGAATGTTTCATTGTTGTCAGCACATAGTTTAAAAGACCTGTGTTGCCGCCGATGCTTGGCCTGCGTAAACGTTAGCAATTCTGCTTTCTGTACCTGGTAAATTTAATTTAACACCTGATATGCTGTCCAGATTGCCATTGAAAGCAAAGGCTGAGGACTTGGAAGAAGAGATTCCTTACAATGTGTTGTATTCACAATCTGTTGAGTCCGCACTTGTGCTCAATGACACTTTGGTTAAGGCTATAATTAAAGATCCAGTACTTGTTAGGGTGATGAAGTATGTAAAGCGCGGTTGGCCTGAGAAAACTGAAGATTCCAACTTAAAATCTTGCTTTATAAGGAAAAACAAAATTTCTATAGAATGTAATACCCTGTTTTGGGGTTTGCGTGTTATAGTGCCAACAAATATACATGCGAGAGTACTTCAGGATCTTCATACCGGACATTTAGGCATTGTTAAGATTAAATCTTTGGCTAGGGGAAAATTTTGGTGGCCTGGAATAGATGCGACCTGGGAAGGTTAAACGTTGTGTAGCCTGCCAGAAACAGAAGGGTGACAAACCTGCAGGTCCTAAACACTCTTGGGAGTACTCTCTCAAACCAATGAACAGAGTCCATTCTGACTTTGGCCTGGTTGAAGGGTTAACAACATTCATTGTCATAGTTGACGCACATAGTAAATTTCCTGTTGTTGAGTTTATGAAAAGAACTACAGCTGATAAGCTTATTGAAGTATTTGAGCGTTATATGGCAATTATATGGAATTTGGGCAAATGTTAACACTCGTAACAGACATTGGTCCCCCAATGAACCTCTGAACAGTTCCAAATGTTTGTTAAGGGTAGGGGATTCGACACCTAACAGCGGCTCCATATGACACTAAGCAAAATGGTTTTGGCGAGATATATTTTAGAGAATTCAAAAACGCTTTTAAAGCCTCATTAAAAGAAGGAAAAAGTAATAAGCAGTGCTTAAATGAGTTCCATATTGATAGCCGTAATTGTCCTAACACAGTCACGGGTGAGACACCATCAAAATAAATGTTTGGGCGTGAATCACGCATAAGCTTGGATTTGTTGAAACCGAATCTTCAGCAAAAAATTCGCATTAAGCAAGATAAGCTTACCGAAGGTGCTGCGCACAGAAAATGCGAGAAATTTACCGAATTCTCTCCAATTTGGACAAGGGGCTATACCATTTCGAAACGTAGATGGCAGCAAGCTGTTGTGTTTGAAGTTCTAGACCATCAGAAATATAAAGGGCTCACGTCAAGTAGGTTAACGCTTCGACGCAACATAAGTCAAATTCGAGCAAGATTGCCTAATGAAAATAATAACGATGATGGTTCTGTGGCCAAAAACGCGCAGTTTCCAGACAGCGTTGATTGCTCTATGAATAATCAAGACTTCACTCATTTTCCAAATGGTGCTGTTACCCATCTGGCTTCGACGACGCATGTCCCTGTTGCAAAGGACAGCATTCTTTGGCCCTGGGACCCTAGCATACAATTTGCGAGATTACATTACCGTCATTTCGCACATTGCAAGGGACATCAGTCTTTGGTTGCCTCTGGGACCCTAGCACGCAACTTGCGACAAGACGTGTTTGTCATTGCGCAGCACGGTGCAAGGGAAACCAATCCTTGGCCCCAGGATTGCAGCACACAACTTGCGACAAGACATGCTCGTCGTCCCGCAGCACGGTGCAAGGGAAACCAATCCTTGACCCGGGAATTATAGCACACAACTTGCGACAAGACGTGCTCGTCGTCACGCAGCACGGTGCAAGGGAAACCAATCCTTGGCCCTGGGATTGCAGCACACAACTTGCGACAAGACATGCTCGTCATACCGCAGCACGGTGCAAGGGAAACCAATCCTTAGCCCGGGGATTATATCACACAACTTGCGACAAGACGTGCTCGTCGTCACGCAGCACGGTGCAAGGGAAACCAATCCTTGGCCCTGGGATTGCAGCAGACAACTTGCGACAAGACATGCTCGTCGTTCCGCAGCACGGCGCAAGGGAAACCAATCCTTGTAGCACACAACTTGCTATAAAATGTGTTCGTTGTCACGCAGCATGGTGCAGGGAAACCAATCCTTGGCCCGGCTATTCTCGGGTTTTGGCCTATCTCAGAAATGGTCATGTGTATGATGACCCTGAGCCAGAACCCGGTGCAGATTGCAGATGGAGATTGCAGCAATCTGCATCAACACCTCCACAGAGCTTCAAGTTCGCCAAAGTCAAACCATTCATCCTAGACCCTTCAAATTTGGTGTGCACCCAGCTGAAAGAACCCACTCGTTACCTAAAAAGCTTCAGAGCTCTAGCTCCCATAGGTAAAAATCCCGACTTTTGACGCCCAGTGCTCTTCATTGGTTTCAAGTTCCCCAATCCCGAACTAAACGTCCTAGACACTTCAAACTCCGTGGGCGCTTAGCTGGCCATACCCCCTGGACGTCCAAAGAATTTCAGACCCACAGCCCTAGTAGAAGTAGCGCTAATAAATAAACCGGTTTGAGTGTAGGCCTATATAGGCCTAAATACTTCGATCGTCTATAGCGGACGAACGTGAAGAGCTACGGCCCTGGGGATAGTCTAGATCGGTTTAGGAGGACAAAATACCCCTGGCTACCAAGTTTCAGATCTAAAACACGAGTGGTTATGGAGAAACAGCATACATGTGGTTAGGTTAGGTTAAGTTAGGTTAGTGGGACTTAGCCATTTTTTCGAAGTGGTTTTTTTCAAATAGCTGGGCTCACAGAGGTCTCACGGACATGGAGTTAGGCTTGAAATGTGCGGGGGGACGAGGGCTAGCCTCACACCGAGTTTCATAATGTTTAGACAGCCAGTTTTTGAGCCCCATCAGTTCAACCGCATGGCCCAACCTTCCGCAATGCTATTTCAAATGGTGACGGTTAACATCCGTTCCAGGCTGCCATAGCTGGGCTCACAGAGGTTTCACGGACATTGGGTTAGGCTTGAAATGTGCGTATGGACGAGGGCTATTCTCACACCTGAGTTTCATCAAGTTTACACGCCCCGTTTTTGAGCCCCGACACTTTGACCGATTTTCCGTACCTTCAGTAATGCTACGAAAAGTGCCTCTGGGGTCACCAGTGAGACAGGGTTGGTGTCAAGGCGCCCATCTTTTGGGGCCGTCCATCTAGCATCGTCCCCCTGGCGCATGCCGATTTTGGCCGTGATCTGAGCACTTTTCATTTTTCCTATGTTAGCAACGCTGGTTTTGTCTAATCGCGAGACTAGCGTTGCTAACGCAGCGCAGGGTTTTTTTTAATAACGCTGCTCACAGAGGTGTTACAGACATGGGGATAACCTTGAAATCTGCGTACGGACGAGGGCTAGCCTCACACCGAGTTTCATGATATTTAGACGGCCAGTTTTTTAACCCCATCAGTTTAACCGAGTGCCCTACCTTCCGCAATGCTATTTCAAATGATGACGGTTTACATCCGTTCCAGGCTGCCATAGCTCGGCTCACAGAGGTCTCACGGACATGGGGTTAGGCTTGAAATGTGCGTACAGACGAGGGCTAGCCTCACACCGAGTTTCATATTGTTTAGACGGCCAGTTTTTGAGTCCCATCAGTTCAACCGCGCGGCGCTACCTTCCGCCATGTTATTTCCAAGTGTCGTCACAGGGTTATTTTCAAATAGCTCG